>SJYX01000286.1:65526-92742 GCA_006410675.1 Oreotragus oreotragus | reverse complement strand
TAGAGCTGCTGCTGCTGCTGCTAAGTCACTTCAGTCGTGTCCGACTCTGTGTGACCCCATAGATGGCAGCCCACCAGGCTCCCCCATCCCTGGGATTCTCCAGGCAAGAATACTGGAGTGGGTTGCCATTTCCTTCTCCAATGCATGAAAGAGAAAAGTGAAAGTGAAGTCGCTCAGTCTGTCCGACTGTTAGCGACCCCATGGACTGCAGCCCACCAGGCTACTCCGTCCATTGGATTTTCCAGGCAAGAGTACTGGGGTGGGGTGCAATTGCCTTCCCCGGCCAGGACATGGAAACAACCTAATTATCCTTATTTTATCTATTGATGAACATATTCTGAAAAGTCATTTGGTCTTGTGCCAAGTAGAAACTATATAATGGTTTTTTTGTCTAAAACTATTATATAACACTTCAGAGTTTTCTAATAGTTTGATGCTTTCCATTCTATTCACGTTTTTGTTGCAGTAAAATGTAAAAGAAAATAACCTTGTGTATTCATATTAGAATTTCAACAGGTAAGGGTTTCCATGGATACTTTTATATAGCCAGAGAGCTTGAGTGTGGAAAGAAGCGTTCATTTCTCATTCTAAGAGATTTTCTTCTGATAAAAAACTCCTGCCAATCATTTTGTATGTCTTGACTTTCTAAAAGAATAAAATAATATATATCATGAGTGTTATGTTGTAAGGTATGATATAGGTCTATCTCAATAACCTTTTCAGTCATCTGGCCCATTCAAGAAGTGACTTGTCATTTTGTTAAAGCTTGAAAGATCTATGAAGATTCTGTAAGCAAATTTTAATGAGTCTTAAGTATGGCCTTCTAGACTTGTATAAAATGTTTTCCTCTTGTTATCACTTAAGGCTGTTTATCTATTACCAATGCTAAAATAAAGGTTTATCTTTTACTCAAAATAGCTTTTGGAACAGTTTAATCTTCAGTTTTATCTTGACTTGAACATTCTCAAGAGTCTTTGATTGAATCTTACTTCCTGACATCCCACCCAAAAGAAATTTTTTCCAGCTTTTCTATCTTTTTGAGAAACATTAAGAAAGATGGAAGATTTCAGATCATAAAATTACTAGGTTAAATTTTGAGCTATATAGTTATTATGAACTTGATAAGGTTCTATGACATTTGAATGAGTGAAATCACTTTAAACAACATGTTTTTAATATAGCATCACTTTGCACTGACATGAGCCTAGCAGTTGCAAATTGTAGGCACATCCATAATACTGTTTTAAACAATCTGAAAAATGATTTTATTCTGATTTAAGAGTTGACTCTCAAATATCTTCTGTTTTTACTAGTTAACTTGGGCTCTGGGCTCCCTGGTAACTCAGATGGTACAGAATCTGCCTGCAATGCAAGAGACCTGGGTTCGATCCCTGGCAGGAAAGATCCCCAGGAGAAGGGAATGACAACCCACTCCAATATTCTTACCTGGAGAATTTCACAGACAGAGGAGTGTGGCAGGCCATGGTCCATGTGGTTGCCATTAATTGGATATGACTGAGTGACTAATACTTTCACTTTCAACATGGGCTCTGGATGGCATCAGAGTGTAAATTATGATCCAAATGGTAAAAATAAGAGACAAACAAAATACCCCCAACCACCAAACTGCTCAAAGCTATGTTTTGATGACAAAAATTTCATAATTTCTTATTTCAAATCCACAGATGCAAAGGCTTTTCCATTTGAGAACAATATTGCCATGGCACATTATATTAGGATGCTGCTGCTGCTAAGTCGCTTCAGTCATGTCTGACTCTGTGCGACCCCAGAGATGGCAGCCCACCAGGCTCCCCCGTCCCTAGGATCCTCCAGGCAAGAACACTGGAGTGGGATAAATGGTGTCAAAAATATGAGCTAAATAATATGAGAGGAAACAGAAGTGCAAACTCTATTTAGCACTAACATTGGGCTTGGCCTTGACGTAAGATGACATTAAAGAAATAGAGCATGATTATATTTCAATACACAACTTCTGTATAACAACAACAACAAAAGTGGTATTTTATTCGCAGTGCATGACAAATGATTAAGAGGTAAAGATCCTTAGTCATGAATGAGCTCTTAGAAATCAATAACAAAACACTACTATTCCAGGGGGGGAACACAGATAAATATGAAATTTAAAAAATCACTAGCCAGAATTAAGCATATATAAGGATGACCGAGCTGAACAATAACTGAAGGAAAGCAACATCTTTGTCATCACACTGTCAAAGATCAGACACCTAATGTTTGTACAGTTTTAGAAAATAGCTTTCAAACACTGGAAGACAAAATTGATGAGGACTGTCTCTTCAGTTAGGGGTAAATCTGCAGGTGTTTTTTTTTTAGTTAGAGCTCCATTTATTAATTGTATAAATTTATATTTCATTCAAAATGCCTGCAACTTTGAAACTTCAAAATTTGATGAGCTGTATCTTTTAAATTTGCAGTTTTGACTCAAAATATAAATTTTAGATATCCTCCCAGATGGTGCTAGTGGTAAATAACTTGTCTGCCAATGCAGGAGACATAAGACATGTGAGTTCGATCCCTAGGTCAGGAAGATCCCCTGAAAGGCATGGCAACCCACTCCAGTACTCTTGCCTGGAGGATACCCATGGACAGAGGAGCCTGGCGGGCTACAGTCCAGGGGGTTGCAAAGAGTTGGACACGAATGAATGACTAAGCACACACAGTCCTAGCAGTTTTAATTCATTGAAATTATTTCAACAAATTACTTGAACATATTTAAAACAAGTATTCAAATATTTATATAAATACAGAAAATCTGTGGTTAATATATGGGCCCCGAAAAAACTACTTGCATGTTAATTTATCAACATACCCAAAAATGATGTCTACAAAGCTCCATTGATAGTAGATAATATTGGGAAGCAGAATTAGAAAAAAGGGCATTTAAGAAGTAAAAAAATATTATACTTCACAAATTTTTATGTACTTTGAAATCCTGAAAAATATTTTTTTGTGAATCAGTTTTACATTTACCTATGATAAGGGAACATTAGTATATGTAATTAATACTTAGGAAAGCATTGAATGAAGCCTTGCAGTTAAACCATCCTAAGTTTCTCCATGTAATAACATCTCCACCATTCGAAGTTCTGAGATACTGTCCAATGGCAACAATGAATAGTCAACACGTTTCACTATAGTTGTCTCCAATGCCATCTTTTAGATCATTTTCAAACATGAGCCTTCTCGGTCCACTCTTTCTGATCTACAGTGTTTCCACTGCCACACATGAAAGAGAAGTCCCCACACATTTGGGAAGACAGTGGCAGAAGCAATAGCATAAATTTCCTATTTAATATCACAATCATATCACCAAGGGATACACCTGAAACCAAAGATGGGTATGGAAAAGTCTTAAGTCAGAAATATTGCAACAAGGAGGTATCACTTATTGAGATTAAAAAAATAAAGATGGTAAAAGTATCTTCAGTTCTGTTCAGTCGCTCAGTTGTGTCCGACTCTTTGCAACCCCGTGGACTTCAGCACACCAGGCCTCCCTGTACATCACCAACTACTGGCGTTTACTCAGACTCATGTCCATTGAGTCGGTGATGCCATCCAACCATCTCACTCTCTGTTGTCCCCTTCTCCTCCACCCTTCAATCTTTCCCAGCATGAGGGTCTTTTCCAGTGAGTCAGTTCTTTGTATTATGTGGCCAAAGTATTGAAGTTTCAGCTTCAGCATCAGTCCTTCCAATGAATATTCAGGACTGATTTCCTTTAGGATGGACTTTTTGATCTCTTTGTTGTCCAAGGGACTCTCAAGAGTCTTCTCCAACACCACAGTTCAAAAGCATCAATTCTTCAGAACTCAGCTTTCTTTCTCAACTCTCACATCCATACATGACTACTGGAAAAACCCAGAGCTTTGTCTAGGTGGACATTTGTTGGCAAAGTAATGTCTCTGCCTTTTAGTATGCTCTCTAGATTGATCATAGCTTTTCTGCCAAGGAGCAAGCATCTTTTAATTTCATGGCTGCAGTCACCATCTGCAGTGATTTTGGAGTCCAAAATATAAAGTTTGTCACTCTTTCCATTGCTTCCCCATCTATTTGCCATGAAGTGGTGGGACCAGATGCCATGATCTTCATTTTCTGAAAGCTGAGTTTTAAGCCAACTTTTTCACTCTCCTCTTTCACTTTCATCAAGAGGCTCCTTAGTTCTTCTTCACTTTCTGCCATAAGGGTGGTGTATCTGAGATTACTGATTATTTCTCCTGGCAATCTTGATTCCAGCTTGTGCTTCATCCAGCCCAGCATTTCACATGATGTACTCTGCATATAAGTTAAATAAGCAGGGTGACAATATACATCCTTGACGTACTCCTTTTCATATTTGAAACCAGTCTCTTGTTCCATGTCCAGTTCTAACTGTTGCTTCCTGACATGCATACAGATTTCTCAGGAGGCAGGTCAGGTGGTATGGTATTCCCGTTTCTTGAAGATTTTCCACAGTTTGTTGTGATCCACACAAAGGCTTTGGCATAGTCAATAAAGCAGAAGTAGATGTCCTTCTGGAACTCTCTTGCTTTTTTGATGATCCAGTGGATGTTGGCAATTCAATCTCTGGTTCCTGTGCCTTTTCTAAAACCAGCTTGTACATCTGGAAATTCACGGTTCACATATTGTTGGAGAATAGCCTGTGAAATGAGTGCAGTTGTGCTGTAGTTTGAGCATTCTTTGGCATTGCCTTTCTTTGGGATTGGAATGAATACTGACCCTTTCCAGTCCTGTGGCCACTGCTGAGTTTTCCAAATTTGCTGACATATTGAGTGCAGCACTTTCACAGGATCATCTTTTAGGATTTGAAATAGCTCAACTGGAATTCCATCACCTACCTCCACTGGCTTTGTTCTTGAAACTATCATTTTCTTTGGTTCACAGTTAAACATAAACTGACACCACAGAAAGAGGAACATTCCTAATGATGTCAACTAGCCTCAGGCTTTCTACAACTATGGCTTTCTTTCATCATGCTGACATCAAATTCCATCTTCTCCCTTCTTCTTTCCTTGATGATACAATATTCTTTGTTTCACTGTGTAAAACTCTCTGCCACACTAGTTTTTCAATCACACACTCTTTGTAATCTCTGAAAAACTATTAATAATGACCACTGGGAATACAAAATCAGATGCAACAATCCAACACTCTCAGATCCTTGATAGGCGATGATGAAGATAGACAAGAATTGATTGTGTTTTTCAAGATGAGATGTTAATGATTATTAGGGATGTTGTTTTTAGATGATTCCTTGGAACATGATTCATTAAAATATTGTGCACTCCTAGCAGGGGGCCTTCATTTAAAGGCTACTATACATAATTGTATTTCATAACATGTATTCAGTATGAATAACACTGCACACAGATTATTGCAGTACTTTACTTCTGTTCAACATTGAACTGGTAAACTTCTAGCCTGAGACATCATAAAGTTACTATTTGTTGATTTTTATTAATAATAAGGAATATTCTAGTTTTGTATCTTTTTCCTCTGTTACATCATTGGATATTGGTAATTCCCAAAGGTAACCATAAATCACTTTGACTTTACACTCTTCCTTAACAATTTACCCATTATAATGGTTTTAATCACAATATGTTCACCTCAAAAATCTACATTCCCCACTCACACCTCCAACTCACCATTTTTTACCCTGAGTTTTTTTGAGTTTCTGCTGAAAGTATTGACTACTTGCTTGAGAGTTCTGTCTAGATCTGCATTTGGAACCAAGTATATTTCACACCAAACTTAGTAATTTCCTTCAAAATCTATTTCTCCTTCAAGACAGTGACCTTAGCACAATACTGGTCTATGACTTCTACCTCACTACTCACTTCTAGTGAGACTTTATTTTTCTGGGCTCCAAAATCATTGCAGATGGTGACTGCAGCTATGACATTAAGATGCTTGCTCAGTGGAAGAAACGTTATGACCAACCTAGACAGCATATTAAAAGGCATAGACATTACTTTGCCAACAAAGGCCCGTCTAGTCAAAGTTATGGTTTTTCCAGTGGTCATGTGTGGATATGAGAGTTGGACTATAAGGAAAGCTGAGCACCAAAGGATTGATGCTTTTGAACTGTGGTGTTGGAGAAGCCTCTTGAGAGTTCCTTGGACAACAAGGAGATCCAACCAGTCCATCCTACAGAAAATCAGTCCTGAATATTCATTGGAAAGACTCATGCTGAAGCTGAAACTCCAATACTTTGGCCAGCTGATGTGAAGAACTGACTCATTGGAAAAGACCCTGATGCTGGGAAAGATTGAGGCAGGAGAAGGGGAGACAGAGGAAGAGGTGGTTAGATGGCATCATCAACTCAATAGACGTGAGTCTGAGTAAACTCCAGGAGTTGGTGATGGACAGGGAGGCCTGGTGTGCTGCAGTCCATGGTGTCGCAAACAGTCAGCCTCGGCTGAGCGGCTGAGCGACTGAAGTGAACTGAACTAACTTCTAACAAGTCCCAAAGTCCTCTGAGTTCTATATCCCAAGGCCCTCTCAAACCTGCCCTTCCTTTCCAACCCATTGCCTGCCACTGCCTTAATTCAAATACTCATCTTTTTCCTGATTTGCTTAAGTAGCTCCTGATGTGTTTCCTAGACCAGTCTTGCCTTCAAAATGTATTCATTGCAGCCAGAATAATCCTCCTGTAGCATAAACCTAAACAAGCTATTTATTTTTCCTTTAAAATTATTTACTTTTTAAAGAACAAAGATCAAACTCCTTAAAGTGTTGTGTGGAGTCCCTTATGGTCTGGTCATGATGATGCCATCCTTTGAAGTTTAATCTCCAGAAATTTCCTTCCATATGTAAAATGCTCTTTGGCCTGCCTTACTCCATGACACTTTGTTCTTTCATGTTTCCAAACCTTAGCACTTCCCATTCCTTTTGCCTCGCATGTCCTTCCAACCACTCACTCTCACCTTATTCCGTGGCCCTCACCCATCAGACTCCTTCTGATGATATGAAGCACCCTTAGCACTACCTTTTCTGTGAAGAACACAGACTCCATTGCATTTTTCTCCCCAACTCCCAACAGGGTCAGAAATCCTTTACTCTGCACGTCAGTATTTGTCACACATTCCTCCAGTACACCAGTGTCATGTTGGATTACAACTATTTACTGATATGTCAGTTTCTCCACACAAAACTCAGATCATTTGCAGAAGATATCACTAGAATCAAAGTCATGAGAATTGAGCATGAGGACAAGTTTTGCCAGTCCTCACTGTATAACTTCAGAGCTGTCACTTTTAAGTTATAAAATGAGCATCCTAAATCATATGACACCTAAAGTCCCTCCCAATCTTAATATTCTATAATTATTTCCAAGTAGCATCTATAATTTGTATGTGGAATTGTATATTTTTAAATAGATATTTCTAGAATTCCAACTATATGCCCAAGATTGTGCCACATTTTGAAATATAGTCTATGTTTGCCTTCTAGATAGAATTAAGTCTATTTAGAGGTACCTTTCTAGATTTAAGCAAACAAAATAGTAAAATATAGGGGAAAAATACTTAGTACATTATAAAAGATATATGTTTTAATAACTGTATGTGTAACAAACTATTTCATATGGTATAAGTCAAAAAGTCAAGATATTTGCTCAAATGCTTATATCAGTTGTGAAAATGTTTCAGAATTCCATGAGTTTTGATAAGATAAGTCTGTTGATACAGTTTTTATTTCTCATGGCAAGATGTCTAAGGAAATATAATTAAGTTCAAGGTGAAAGCATGTCTTTTCAGATTTTCACAGTCTGAAGAGGGAGTGAGTGTATGCAGGCCTTAGTGTTCCATAACTATGTATCCCACTTATTTGGCTTTTCTCAATAATTTATTCAACAGCATATCTTACCACTACTTTCTGCTAAGTACTGTGTTGGCACCATGGGTATAAAGAGTCACATGAGGACTCTAAACCTAGCCAAAAGTACATGCAGGTCCTGGACAAAGTCAGCCCATGAAGGATCTCTACTCCTATTTCTTCCTAGCATCAAGGAGAAAACTCATAGTGATAACAATATTTTTCAGTACATTGCATTTGCCGTTTGCCAAGTACTTTAACCTAATATCAACTCAATAATCAATGACAATAATAATTTATCATCAATTCTTCCATGATAACTTCTTCAGAACTTCATCAGCTTCAGTAGAGTTAGTAATCTTTCACTTGTGCTTACCTCTAGTAAAGCGGATATCATATGGGTAGGTATTATCATTTTCCTTATTTCACAGAGGAGGAAAGTAGGAGACAGAAATGGTACATAAGCTGTGTAAGTTCACACAGCTAGGAAGTGGCACCATTGGAATTTAAGCCCAGGGACTCTCTCTAAGTGAGTGCTGCTAAATGCCACATTACAGTTTTATCCTGGGGGAATTAGAACAAAAAAATAAAAAAATAAAAAAGGACACATGCCCCTTTGAAGGAGATTTGGAGTCTATAAAGAGAGAAAGCTTTGGTCTTGAAGATGTTGAGATTTATGGGCCAATTAGATGCACGTGGTTGAGCCTCAGGTCTTTTTAGTACCAGCTAATCAACCTGCTTCCTCTTTTCCAAGCCATCGCCTGGCACCCAGAGCCCCAGGCATCTGAGATCCTGAAAATGGATCTGTCCCTCTGCTGAGATTTGTTCCAGCCCAGAAATAGCTCTTCCCCTTGTGGGCGGAATGTAAAGAACTCTTAACAAACCGTGGATAGTTGCCCTGGGGGAGAACACCATCTAGTAGAGAAAACCAAGAGAAATGTGAATGGAAATTAAAGCATAATGAGAATTTAAATACCAGTGCAATTAAGAGTCAGTAAATGCCACGGTGGACAAAAAGCAATGCCTTGTTCCACTGTTCAGAGAAGGAGAAATCCCTTTGCAGTTATGCTATCTCAAAGGAAATAGAGCCTAGGGCTTAACCTGGAAAATCTGGTGAGCGTGGAAAGGGGATATTCTTGGAGAAAGAAAGAGTAAAATTGTGGTGTGAGAAACGTGCACTGCATTCTCAAAGGAGGATCTTGAAATATCACTATTGGAAAAGCCAGTTGGATTGCAGTGTGGGGGAAGAGTTAGGAATAGCTCAAGACCAGGTGCACATTTGGAAATGGAATGATAGAGCTCTCCATGATTCCTAACTTGCAGAGCTAATTAAAACAAGTTCTCACTATCCAGACTTTTAAATAGAAGCCTGTAATGGATGCAGCATTCAGAACAGGGAACACAAGATAGCCTGATCCTATCCTGGATCCAAGTTAAGGGATTCCTGCTTATTTGTCCTCCTGGTGTCAAAACTTGTAGACGCTTATAACTGAGTCACTTTTAGAAAGATTTCCACCACCATCAGTTACCTGAAGATGAATTAGGTCCCCATAGTCTGGAGAAGGCCTAGAAAAGCAATGATATATAGTTTGTATATTTTTCTTTAATTGAAAAAGAAAAATAGCTAGCACCTTTAAATGTTTGCTTCCATTAAAACAAAAAAACCACACATTTCTAAAAGGATATTTTGTGCATTGAAACAAGAGAAGACAAAAAATATTTTTAATTGCTCTGAATTCCACCAACAAAAAGATCTGCATTATAAACATATGTGGTCTTTCTTTTCTTGAACTGATTGATTTGTCTCTTTATTTATTTATAATTTGTAGCAAGTGTGTGAAGTTGCCATGTCACTGTTTTTCTTTTCCTTATACTTGAAGGACCATGTCCAGACTTTTTATTTGTCTGATACTGTGCAGCAGTGACTTAACTAACTTCTCATTATTCTCATTCATTCATATTCTCTCTCACTCTCTCATTTTTCCCTCTGTGGTACAGTGTGAGAATCTGAGAGTGTGTACATTTCTGCATTCAGCAGACTTCCCCTAAGACTAAGATTAGAGGATGCCTGGGTTCTTTCTTCTGAAATTTGGTTCATTGTCCTAGACCAGGGTTTTTTAAGTCTGGTTGGGGCTGCACCCCATTTCCTTTAGGAGGTAAGGATGGAAGGAAAGAGTAATGGTACTCCATTATACTTTGGACCAATTTCCAAGTTCAGAATGCAGCTGGGGGAATTTTATTTCTGAGAGCATCAACTTCCTTTTTTTCATTTTCCTAATTTTACCTGTGATTCAGTTCAGTTCAGTCGCTCAGTCACGTCTGACTCTGCGACACCATGAACCACAGCACGCCAGGCCTCCCTGTCCATCACCAACTCCCGGAGTTCACTCAGACTCACGTCCAAGTCAGTGATGCCATCCAGCCATCTCATCCTCTGTTGTCCCCTTCTCCTCCTGCCCCCAATCCCTCCCAGCATCAGAGTCTTTTCCAATGAGTCAACTCTTCGCATGAGGTGGCCAAAGTACTGGAGTTTCAGCTTTAGCATCATTCCCTCCAAAGAAATCTCAGGTCTGATCTCCTTCAGAATGGACTGGTTGGATCTCCTTGCAGTCCAAGGGACACTCAAGAGTCTTCTGCAACACCACAGTTCAAAAGCATCAATTCTTCTGCACTCACCTTTCTTTATAGTCCAACTCTCACATCCATACATGACCACTGGAAAAACCATAGCCTTAACTAGATGGACCTTTGTTGGCAAAGTAATGTCTCTGCTTTTTAATATACTATCTCGGTTGGTTATAACTTTCCTTCCAAGGAGTAAGCATCTTTTACTTCCATGGCTGCAGTCACCATCTGCAGTGATTTTGGAGCCCAGAAAAATAAAGTCAGCCCCTGTTTCCCCATCTATTTGCCATGAAGTGATCGGACCGGATGCCATGATCTTTGTTTTCTGAATGTTGAGCTTTAAGCCAACTTTTTCACTGTACTGGAGTTTCAGCTTTAGCATCATTCCCTCCAAAGAAATCTCAGGTCTGATCTCCTTCAGAATGGACTGGTTGGATCTCCTTGCAGTCCAAGGGACACTCAAGAGTCTTCTGCAACACCACAGTTCAAAAGCATCAATTCTTCTGCACTCACCTTTCTTTATAGTCCAACTCTCACATCCATACATGACCACTGGAAAAACCATAGCCTTAACTAGATGGACCTTTGTTGGCAAAGTAATGTCTCTGCTTTTTAATATACTATCTCGGTTGGTTATAACTTTCCTTCCAAGGAGTAAGCATCTTTTACTTCCATGGCTGCAGTCACCATCTGCAGTGATTTTGGAGCCCAGAAAAATAAAGTCAGCCCCTGTTTCCCCATCTATTTGCCATGAAGTGATCGGACCGGATGCCATGATCTTTGTTTTCTGAATGTTGAGCTTTAAGCCAACTTTTTCACTCTCCTCTTTCACTTTCATCAAGAGTCTCTTTAGTCTATCTTGTAGCAATTTCTACCATGGCTCTATTCAAGCAAAGATAGTTAATTATAGTTTGCTTTTCTGAATATCTGGGAACAAAGTGAGAATATCAGGATTTAGTGAATGCACCATACTGACTTCTGAATTTGAAAGCACTTTGAATCTTACATGTGCTGGCTTTCTTCTCTAAACCCTTCCACTCTTCCACTTCCCTCCAGAACCTACATTTCATTCCTTGATTGTGTTATTGAAGCTAACATTGTCGCATTAAGCTCCATTTTTCTTTTGTTTTATTGTTAATATATTTTGTATTTGTTTAACATACATACAGAGAGAGAGTCAGGATATATATATATATATTATTTATATATAAAATGTGCTCTGCTTGTTAGGAATCAGGGAAGACAATTCTATGTAACTTAGGAGTCTGCAGTCTGGTAATAACAAATATTCTGGTGACTATCAAGAACCTTCATTCCAATAATAGTCCTCACAGATTTTTATTTCTCTTATGTGCCCTTTTCATTAATATCAAAAAGAGAAATAGTTCCTCACTTTAACCACATTAGAA
This sequence comes from Oreotragus oreotragus, assembly GCA_006410675.1. Lineage (NCBI taxonomy): Eukaryota > Metazoa > Chordata > Mammalia > Artiodactyla > Bovidae > Oreotragus > Oreotragus oreotragus. Next base: position 80,855 of record SJYX01000286.1, on the reverse strand, counting down.
CTGGGAAAATTCCGATCTAAGGCCCCAATTATATTTTTAAATCTTCTGACATTTTAAAAGTTAGGGGTATTTCTTTCTTTTTCAAGACTACCTAAGAAATTGACTTATAAGATACTAATTGCTCTTAAGATCCTTGATATAAATTACATTTTGCTCAGGCACACTTTAGAACATATTGCCCTAACAAAGACCATAATAGAGTCTTAAGACATAATAAATAGCCTGTCACTGTGTTACCTACTCTGACCAACACATTTAAGGAGATTTAATATCATGTATTTTTTAATGTACATAATTAAGGGCATAATATAAATATTGAGTTATCGGAGAAAAAATTTTAATCATTTTATGACATGTTACAGAGGAATTAGAAAGGAATATATATTGTAAGTGGAAAATTTAGAGAATAAGTAACAGTAACTCACAGAGGCTAACAAAAGTCAATGATGACTGCTAGGTACTGAACTAAGGAGAGCTATTAATGCATTTAATAGTAAAAATTAGAAACAACCTAAATATCCATCTTGATGAAAGTGAAAGAGGAGAGTGAAAAAGTTGGCTTAAAACTCAATGTTCAGAAAACTAAGGTCATAGATCTGGTCCCATCACTTAATGGCAAATAGATGGGGAAGCAATGGAAACAGTGACAGACTTCAATTTTGGGGGCTCCAAAATCACTGCAGATGGTGATGGCAGCCATGAAATTAAGAGACACTTGCTCCTTGGGAGAAAAGTTATGACCAACCTGGACAGCATATTAAAAAGCAGAGACATTACCTTGCCAAAGGTCTGTCTAGTCAAGCCTATGGTTTTTTCCAGTAATCCTTTCTGTATGGTTGTGAGAGTTGGACTATAAGGAAAGCTGAACACTGAAGAATTGATGCTTTGAACTGTGGTGTTGGAGAAGACTCTTGAGAGTCCCTTGGACTGTAAGGAAATCCAACCAGCCCATCCTAAAGGAAATTAGTCCCGAATGTTCACTGGAAGGACTGATGTTAAAGCTGAAATTCCAATACTTTGGCCACCTGATGTGAAGAACTGACTTGTTGGAAAAGACCCTGAAGCTGGGAAAGATTGAAGCAGGCAGAGAAGGGGATGACAGAGGATGAGATAATTGGATGGTATCACCGACTAAATATACATGAGTTGGAATAAACTCCATAGTTGGTGATGGACAGGGAGGTCTGGCATGCTGCAGTCCATGCGGTCGCAAAGAGTCAGACACAACTGAGTGACTGAACTGAACTGAAATATCCAACAATAGTGAAATAAGTAAATAAACTTTGTAATGTCAACATAATGGAGTGTTGATATTGTTCAGTCACTAGTAATGCCCTACTCTTTGCGACCCCGTAGACAGATGTGTGCAAGGCCTTCCTGTTCTCCACCATCTCCAAAGCTTGCTTAAACTCAAGTCTATTGAGTCTGTGATACCATCCAACCATATGGTCCTCTGTCGCCCCCTTATCCTGCTGCCTTCAATCTTTCCCAGCATCAGGGTCTTTTCTAATGAGTCAGCCCTTTGCATTGTGGCCAAAGTATTGGAGCTTCAGCTTCAACATCACTCCTTCCAATGACTATTCAGGATTGATTTCTTTAGGATTTACTGGTTTGATCTCCTTGCGGTCCAAGAGACTCTCAAGAGTCTTCTCCAATATCACAGCTCAAAAGCATCAATTCTTCAGTGCTCAGCTTTCTTTAAGGTCCAACTATCATATACATACATGACTACTGGAAAAAAAAAAAAAAAAAGCTTTGACTAGATGAACCTTTGTCTTGATAATAATGTCTCTGCTTTTTAATATGCTGTCTAGGTTTGTCATCACTTTTCTTCCAAGGAGCAAGCATCTTTTAATTTCATGGCTGCAGTCACCATCTGCAGTGATTTTTGTAGCCCAAGAAAATAAAGTCTATCACTGTTTCCATTGTTTCGCATCTGCTTGCCTTGAAGTGATGGGACTGGATGCCATGATTTTCATTTTCTGAATGTTGAGTTTTAAGCCAGCTTTTTCACTCTCCACTTTCAGTTTCATCAAGATATCCTTAAGTTCTTCACTTTCTGCCATAAGAGGGGTGTAATCTGCATATCTGAGGTTATTGATATTTCTCTCGGCAATCTTGATTCCAGCTTGTGCTTCATCCAGCCCAGCATTTCATATGATGTACTCTGCATAAAAGTTAAATAAGCAGGGTGACAATATGCAACCTTGACAGACTCCTTTCCCAATTTTCAAGCAGTCCATTGTCCCATGTCCAGTTCTAACTGTTGTTTCTTGACCTGCATACAGGTTTTGCAGGAGGCAGATAAGGTGGTCTGGTATCTCCATCTCTTGAAGAGTTTTCCACAGTTTGTTGTAATCCACACAGTCAAAGGCTTTGGCATAGTCAATAAAGCAGAAGTAGATGTTTTTCTGGAACTCTCTTGCTTTTCTGATGATCCAGTGGATGTTGCCAATTTGATTTCCGGTCTGTTGACCTCTCTCCCCTTCCCTCTCTCTCCCCTCTCCTTAACCCTTCCTATCCTTCCCTGTTTTTCTAGTCCCCTGGTCCTGGATGCAGGAATCTGGTCGAAGGACCCTCAGCCTGAGCTGAGGATTGGAGACTGATCACCTCCTCTTGACAGAGAACTCGAATTCTGGCTCTGGTGTGGTCTGACTTCTGGTAGTGCTGAGTTCCAGTCCTCCCTTCTCTGGAGGCTCAGGGAAAAGTCCCATAATGCCTGGGTATCTGTAGGTGGCAGGAGACATCTGTGAGGCCACCCCTTTTGCCCCCACTCTCCCAACTTCTCCCCCTTCTTCTTTCAACCTGGCTTCCTTTCCTCCATTGAAATCTTTGATGTTAGTACTTGGATCTGAAGTTCTCTGTCTCTATAGAAGGTTTTCTGAGAGACTGTATTCTTGTATTTAAGGGCTTCCCTGGTAGTGCAGAGGTTAAAGCATCTGCCTGCAATGTGGGAGACCTGGGTTCAATCCCTGGGTCGGGAAGATCCCCTGGAGAAAAAAATGGCAACCCACTTCAGTATTCTTGCCTGGAGAATCCCATGGACGGAGGAGCTTGGTGGGCTATAGTCCACGGATCACAAAGAGTAGGACACGACTGAGCAACTTCACTTTCCTCTGCTTTTCCTAAATCCAGCTTGAACATCTGGAAGTTCACAGTTCACGTACTGTTGAAATCTGGCTTGGAGAATTTTGGGCATAACTTTGCTAGCATGTAAGATGAGTGCAACTGTGTGGTAGTCTGAACATTCTTTGACATTGCCTTTCTTTGGGATTGAAATGAAAACTGATCTTTTCCAGTCCTGTGGTCACTGCTGAGTTTTCAAATTTGCTAGCATATGGAGTGCAGCACTTTCACAGCATCATCTTTTAGGATTTGAAATAGCTCAGCTGGAATTCCATCACTTCCACTAGCTTTGTTTGTAGTGATGCTTTCTAAGGCCCACTTGACTTCACATTCCAGGCTGTCTGGCTCTAGGTGAGTGATCACACCATTCTGGTTATCTTGTCATGAAGATCTTTTTTGTACATTTCTTCTGTGTATTCTTGCCCCCTCTTCTTAATATCTTCTGCTTCTGTTAGGTCTCTACCATTTCTGTCCTTTATTGAGCCCATCTTTGCATGGAATGTTCCCTTGGTATCTCTGATTTTCTTGAAGAGATCTCTAGTCTTTCCCATTCTGTTGTTTTCCTCCATTTCTTTGCATTGATCACTGAGGAAGAATTTTTTATCTCTCCTTGCTAATCTTTGGAACTCTATATTCAAATGGGTATATCTTTCTGTTTCTCCTTTGCCTTTTGCTTCTCTCCTGCTATTGTAAGGGCTCCTCAGACAGCCATTTTGCCTTTTCACATTTCTTTTTCTTGGAGATGATCTTGATCCCTACTTTCTGTACAATGTCACAAATCTCTGTCCATAGTTCTTCAGTCACTCTGTCTCTCAGATTTAATCCCTTGAATCTATCTGTTACTTCCACTGTAATCATAAGGGATTTGATTGAGGTCATACCTGAATGGCCTAGTGGTTTTCCCTACTTTTTTGAAGAGATCTCTAGTCTTTCCCATTCTGTTGTTTTCCTCCATTTCTTTGCATTGATCACTGAGGAAGAATTTTTTATCTCTCCTTGCTAATCTTTGGAACTCTATATTCAAATGGGTATATCTTTCTGTTTCTCCTTTGCCTTTTGCTTCTCTCCTGCTATTGTAAGGGCTCCTCAGACAGCCATTTTGCCTTTTCACATTTCTTTTTCTTGGAGATGATCTTGATCCCTACTTCCTGTACAATGTCACAAATCTCTGTCCATAGTTCTTCAGTCACTCTGTCTCTCAGATTTAATCCCTTGAATCTATCTGTTACTTCCACTGTAATCATAAGGGATTTGATTGAGGTCATACCTGAATGGCCTAGTGGTTTTCCCTACTTTCTTCAATTTTAGTCTGAATTAGGCAATAAGGAGTTCATGATTTGAGCCATAGTCAGCTCCCAGTCTTTTTTTTTTTTTTTTCTGACTGTATAGAGCCTCTCCATCTTTGGCTGCAAAGAATATAATCAGTCTGATTTTGTTATTAATCATCTGGTTNTAGGCAATAAGGAGTTCATGATTTGAGCCATAGTCAGCTCCCAGTCTTTTTTTTTTTTTTTTCTGACTGTATAGAGCCTCTCCATCTTTGGCTGCAAAGAATATAATCAGTCTGATTTTGTTATTAATCATCTGGTTATGTCCATGTGTAGAGTCTTCTCTTGGATTGTTGGGAGATGGTGTTTGCTATGACCAGTGCATTCTCTTGTCAAAACTCTGTTAGGCAAAGCCTGTTTCATTTTGTACTCCAAGGCCAAATTTTCCTATTACTCCAGGTATCTCTTGACTTCCTACTTTTGCATTCCAGTCCCCTATAATGAAAAGGACATGTTTGGGGGTGTTAATTCTATAAGATAATCATGCTGCTGCTAAGTTGCTTCAGTTGTGCCCAACTCTGTGAGACCCCATAGATGTAAGCCCATCAGATTCCCCCATCCCTGGGATTCTCCAGGCAAGAACACTGGAGTGGGTTGCCATTTAGAACCATTCAACTTCAGCTTCTTCAGCATTACTGGTGGGGGCATAGACTTGGGTTACTGTGATATTGAATGAGTTGCCTTGGAAACAAACAGAGATCATTCTGTCATTTTTGAGGTTGCATCCAAGTGCTGCCTTTCAGATTCTTTTGTTGACTATGATGGCTACTCCATTTCTGCTAAGGGATTCTTGCCCACAGTAGTAGATATAATGGTTATCTGAGTTAAATTCACCCATTCCAGTCCATTTTAGTTCGCTGATTCCTAAAATGTCAATGTTCACTCTTGCCATCTCCTGTTTGATCACTTCAAATTTAGCTTGATTCATGGACCTAGCATCCCAGATTCCTATGCAATATTGTTCTTTATAGCATTGGACTTTACTTTCATACCAACTTGTTTTGTTGTGGGTGTTGTGGGTGTTGTGGTGTGTTGTTTTTGCTTTGGCTCCATCTCTTCATTCTTTCTGGAGTTATTTCTCTAATGTTCTCTAGCAGCATATTGGCCACCTACTGACCTGGGGAGTTCATCTTTCCGTGTCATATCTTTTTCTCTTTTCATACTGTTCATGGGATTTTCAAGGCAAGAATACTGAAACGATTTGCCATTTCCTTCTCCAGTGGACTATGTTTTGTCAGAACCTTCCACCATGACCCCTCCTGGGTGGCCCTACATGGCATGTCTCATAGTTTCATTGAGTCAGACAAGGCTGTGGTGCATGAGATCAGTTTGAATATCCTTTTCTATCACAACACTATTCCTAATATTTTTTGGCATGCCTCTTTTAAATCTTCTCTTTATCCCAGAATGATTATCTTCAGTTCCATAAGACAGTTCTTCCTATAACATGGTTTCCAAACCCCTAATGGCTCAGGGCCTCCACCTTTAGAAATCATGATGAAATGTTCCATTAACTTATTGGTTAATCTGGGAACTGTTTTTCCCACCATCTCCTTCCTTGTATGGTTCTGAGTGAAAGCACCCAAAAGGGGAACTTGCATAAGATTCACAAAGCAGGAGGAAGTAGAAGTCATTATTTCTAAAGGTCTTAGCAGGCAAATACAGTGATGAACAGATACAGAAGTGCCTCTAGCATTTTACTTTGACCTCCTGCTTGACCTCTGTACCACATTTAGGTCTTTTCCTTGATTGCAAATCCTTCTTCCTCAGAACAGCCCTAGCCCACCGCTAGTCAGTTACTTGGCAGAAGACACAATGAGGTAGTAACAAGGAACAACCAGTGCTATTCCATAAAAGTATAATGTAAAACACATAAACAATTTAAAATTTTCTACCCAAGTTAAAAATGTAAAAAGAAATAGGTCAACTTTATATACCTATTTATGAGTTATGTATATATGTATATACATATTATATATGTATATGTATGTATATATAGCCATGCTCCATGACATGCAGGATCTTAGTTCCCCAACTAGGGATCAAACCCACACCCCCTGCAGTTGAAGCACAGAGTCTCAACCACTGGACCACCAGGAAAATCCCCAAGTCAATTTTAATAATGTATTTTATATAACCCAACATAGCTAAAATGTACTGCTTTAACACAGAGACAATATTAAACATGATTAATCAAACAGTGTGGAGGCCAGTATAGTGAAAAACAGCCAATGACGTGGAAGATAATAGGGGACAAGGTAAAAATACAACCAAGAACCAGTTCATACAGGGCACTGTAGACCATGATAATGGTGTGAGATTTTGTAAGGTGCAATGAGACTTTCAAGCAGGGGAATGGAATGAGCTGACTTACATTGTTGAAAATGACTCTGATGCCCAGTGGAGAATAGACCAAGAGGAGAAACCCAGATGTAGAGTACAGTTAGGAGGCTTTTTCAATGACCTAGATGAAAAATGATGGGGGCTTGGACTAGGATCATGTTATAAAAATAGTAAGATATTGAAAATCTGTGATATATTTTCAGGATAGAATAACAAAATCTGCCCATATTTGAATATGTAATGTGAGGGAAGAAAGACTTATGGATGGTGTCTATCTTTTAGGATTAAGCACTTAGAAATGATAATATCATTTACCATGAGAAGGAAGGCTAAGAAAAAAATGTTTATTTTGTTCGGTTCTATCATAAAATATAACTTTAAATATTGATTCTTCCTTTGTCATTTTGATAAGCATATCTTTATCTAAATCACAGATATAAATCTTGAACTGAGAGCTAATTATAGAGTTTATAGTTCCATTCCCCTTAATACCCAAGCATTAACATTACATCCAAAATATAGTTCATTCATCTTACTCTACTACTTATTATCAAAAAATGCTTTTACACACCTTGCTCATAAGTATAAAATTCATTCATTGCTATGTGTCATTTATGGCATTACTTTGAACTCCCAAATTAGAAAACTCATTTATTTCTTCCCTGCTTAGCCTGGACCTCTATTTCAACAGATCTTGCCTGTATCCTCTAGTTCCTCAATTACTGTCCTTCCAGCTCATCTGAGTCGCCAGCGCCTAACCTATGATTAATCCAACCATCTGCTTACTCAACAGATACTTCAAAGCTGCCAAACACTGCTGGAGAAAAACTGTCTAACTGGATTGCTTGGACTTTTCACATATTTACCACCTCAGATCTCAACTTGGTCCTCAGTATTGCTGGGCACCACTCTTATTTGCCTCTGCTGAGATATCCTTCCCACTGACTAAGGTCACCATTTTATGTTTTTGCACTCCTCTTCAAACTTCCACTTTTATATGCAGGAGGAAAAAGTACTGCTTTCTAGAAAACCAAATGAAATACTCCAGGTAATTAATTTATTCCAATTTTCTCCTCCACAAATTATATATATATATATATAATTAATACATATTAATATATTATTAATATATAATTATATATTAATACCCATCCTCATCCACTACATTCAACCCAGGTCTTATATTCATTTCCAAATATTCTTCCAGATGCTGTTCCATCGTCAAATTTCCCCTGTTCACTGACTGCTTTTTCTTCCTCAATAAATAGGCTTAAGTCTCCTCTCATCCTAAAGAAAATCTTCTGCTCTCCTTGGTTCCTCTTAGGCTAGTAAGCTGACCTCTGTCCTCCTTTCACTGCAGATTTCATTAGAAAGTTTCATAATCTGCTATAATCACATCCCTCTACTGAATCCCTTCTTCCCCAAAGCATCAGTGACCTATCAGCCTTAAATTCAATAAGCTATTTCACCTCTTTGTCCCATTTAGCATCTGTATAGCTTTTAATGCTGTTGATCATAGTCTTTCTTGAATCTCTCAACTCTTAGATCCTGGCCCTGATTCCTCTGATCAGTTCTATCTAGATTTTCTTGATTGATTCTTCTCCACGATCACTTGAGGATGATACTGAGTCCTTCCTACATACTTTCTTTTCTTCTCATGCTCATTCCTCTCCTTGAGTGATAGGATCCACCCAGACAGTCTACTCTCACTTACTGTGACAGCCAAGCAAATAGGCTGCTCAGATCTCCTGTGAGGAGCAATGCTGACTGACAGTCCTAGCTGACTCCCTTACAGGTCAGCCACTACATCCGCACCCAGGCCAGGCTTCTGTGGGCTGCTCTCAGCCAGCAACTGAATATGGTTAGATTTGAAAGCAGGCCCAGCTCTGCAGCCCACAGGACTCAGTTTTGGCTCTAGGACTCCCTTCAGCCTGGAGAAGTTTCTTGGGATTGCACTGTCTTGGACTCTGCCTAAACAAACCTCCTTCCTCCCACTTCTTATATCAGATGTCAAACTAGCATTGTGGCCTAAGGGTCTCCCTGTCTTCCTCTTCATGAGTGTTTCCCCCAATCATTCTGTTGCATTCTTGATTCTCTCTTGGCAACTATCTTTTAGAGGATCAAATTTAACATATCTGCACATCAGCAGCTGATGAATATACCTCAAAGTTCTGCCTTGAACTTAAAATTCATATATAAACTCCTTTCTCAATCACTTCTCCCAGGTGATTCTAATGTATCTCAGATGTAATACATGTCATATTACATTCCTTATTTTGCCATACACCATATTCCTTTCCAGCAATTCTTGCCTTGTGTAGTCACACCATCTTCTATCTTCTCTTGATTACCTCCTCCTCCATATGTTCAACTCAGACATTTATTACACTGTTTGGGATATGTGCCATGTCAATTATGGACTCTGGCTTTCAGTCATGCCTCTCTCCAATTCTGTATTCACAAAAGGCTTTCCACAAACTAGCTCCATCATATCTTTGCTGCTTTATCACTGTCACCTCCTCATTCATCCATCATTCTGCCCATCATTTCTCCCACTCAACCAAATAAATATCCTGAACTTGCTCATGGCTCTGAATCGCTGAAGGTACTATTTTATCATCCCCAAATTTCTCTGTTGTTCACCTTCTACATGTTTTTCAAGGTGTAACTCAAATGCTACTCAGTGAAGCTCCACTCCCAAACCAGCTGCCACCATAGACAAAGGTAGAAAATGTTTCCTCTTTATTATCTTAGTATGCTACATAGACTGCAATTATAGCACCCCCTTCTTATATTTTGCTACAGTTATGTATGTATTGGAGAAGGAAATGGCAACCCACTCCAGTATTCTTGCCTGGAGAATCCTAAGGACAAGGAGCCTAGTGGGCTACAGTTCATGGGGTCGCAAAGAGTCGGACACGACTGAGGGACTTCACTCACGCACTCATGTATGTATTATGTATGTATTTCCAAATAGGAAAAGGAGCATGTCAACTCTGTTTATTGTCACCGTGCTTATTTAACTTATATGCAGAGTACATCATGAGAAACACTGGGTTGGATGAAGCACAAGCTGGAATCAAGATTTCTGGGGAAATATCAATAACCTCAGATATGCAGATGACCACCCTTATGGCAGAAAGTGAAGAAGAACTAAAGAGCCTCTTGATGAAAGTGAAAGAGGAGAGTGAAAAAGTTGGCGGAAAGCTCAACATTCATAAAACTAAAATCATGGCATCCAGTCCCATCACTTCATGGCAAATAGATGGGGAAACAGTGGAAACAGTGTCAGATTTTATTTTGTGGGGCTCCAAAATCACTGCTTCCCTGGTGGCTCAGAGGTTAAAGAGTCTGCCTCCAATGCGGGAGACCTGGGTTTGATCCCTGGGTCGGGATGATCCCCTGGAGAAGGAAATGGCAATCCACTCCAGTATTCTTGCCTGGAGAATCCTGTGGACAGAGAAGCCTAATAGGTTACAGTCCACGGGGTCACAAAGAGTCAGACACGACTGAGCGACTTCACCAAAATCACTGATGATGGTGACTTCAGCCATGAAATAAAAAGATGCCTGCTCCTTGGAAGAAAAGTTATGACCAAACTAGACAGCATGTTAAAAAACAGAGGCATTCTTTGCCAACAAAGTCTGTCTAATCAAGGCTATGGTTTTTCCAGTAGGCATGTATGAATGTGAGAGTTGGACTATAAAGAAAGCTGAGCTCTGAAGATTGATGCTTTTGAACTGTGGTGTTGGAGAAGACTCTTGAGGGTCCCTTGGATGGCAAAGAGATCCAACCAGTTCATCCTAAAGGAAATCAGTCCTGAATGTTCATTGGAAGGACTGATATTGAAGCTGAAATTCCAATACTTTGGCCACCTGATGAGAAGAACTGACTCATTGGAAAAGACCCTGATGCTGGGAAAGATTGAAGGCAGGAGGAGAAGGGGACGACAGAGGATGAGATGGTTGGATGGCATCACCAACTCAATGGAAATGAGTTTGAGTAAACTCTGGGAGTTAGTGATGGACAAGGGGGCCTGGAGTGCTGCAGTCCATGGGGTTGCAAAGAGTCAACACTACTGAGCGACTGAACTGAATTAAACTGATGTATGTATTCTGTCCTTTCACTAAGACTTTGAAGCAATGAACCATGTGTTATTAATCTGTATCTGTCCATTTCCTTGAATGGTACTTCCATCATAGTAGATATTCAGTAAATACTTGTGGAATTAACTGAAGCAACAAAGAAATAAAGTTATATTGATTGGATTTTTCTTGAGAAATGCATACTAAATTTTAATGATTATTTCAGTGTTGCTTGAAAATAATCTGTTTTGTTCACTGTCTCCATCAAACCAGATAGGTTTGAGGCCACTAATCAAAATTCAAATAAAAATCCAAGGCTATCTGTCATTTTCTTAAGTAAGAAAGAGTCATGCTAGACATACACAATTATATTTGAGCAAAGCAAACTGCTGATATTATATAGGTGTTTAGGGAAGAGTTTGTTTTGAGATGTGCTTGTTACTGAGGTAAGACTATGGTGTCAGCATTAGAAACTAACACAAATACTCTATAAATACTTACTGAATGTCTACTATGATGGAAGCACTTTTGTGTTGAATACAAAAATGCATTCTGTGTTGGTTACCTTCAAGAATGGGTGGATGTCAGCCTTAGAGTTGTGTTCAGGTTATTGAGTCTGCCACAGATGTAGTGATTTCTTAGAACCATGGCTATGAAACAATCAATTATTGACTAGACAGGTGTAAAGACATTTCAGTTGGATGTTTTTGTGATACAATAGATCGGTTTTTTACTAGGAGTGTGAGTGGATATTTTTTTTTTTATCCTCAGGTACTGTGAGGATACTTATATTCAGATTTCTTACCTTAATTCATGAACTTTAGATTCTCTAATATACTCTAGGCTTACAAAATCATAGATACACATGCCTTTTACCTACAACCAGTTAATTAGAGACAGGAATATCATAATAAATGTCACAGTTTGGTGTCACACAGTTTTCCCTGGAGGGTTTATCTTTTGCTTAGAGGATAGATGAAAATATTCAAGCAAGAAACTCTCTGAATTGGGAACTATCCATAAAGCTGCTTTCATTTCATTTTTTCTTGTTTTGTTTTGTTCATAATAAGAAGCTCAAGAGCTGTAACACAGGAATTCATTGCTGAGTCAGCTGTTTTGAAAGTTATTCTTAAGAAGTGCAGAGCAGAAAGGATAAGTGCGCCCACACATATGAAACCTGTGTTAATCACTTTCTACATATTATCAACTAATCTCCAAAATCACCAAGTAGGTGTTCTTATGTCCATTTCTATGGAGGGAAAAAAAGGAACTTAAAGGGGTTAAATAAATTTTTTAACCTCATGAAGCTTGGAAGTGACAAAATCAGAAGTTGAATCCAGATTTCTATTTCAATAGCCAAAAAAATGCCTCCCTGTATCATACTGTGGCTCAGACAGTAAAGAATCTGCCTGCAATGTGGGAGACCCAGGTTCGATCCCTGGGTTAGGAAGATCCCCTGCAGAAAGGAAGGGCTAGCCACTTCAGTATTCTTGCCTGGAGAATTCCACAGAGGGGCCTGGCAGGCTACAGTCCATGGGGTCACAAAGAGTCAGACATAACTGAGCCACTAACACTTACATAGCATACTTCCTGTCACAAAGAAAAGTTGAGTATCTTAGTTTCAAAGAAATTAGTCTGGAGACAACATACAGTGGAAATTGGAAAAAAGTCTCTACCAGTCATCCTAACCTGGAACAGTTATGCTGCTACTGCTACTGCTGCTAAGTCGCTTCAGTCGTGTCCGACTCCGTGCGACCCCACAGACGGAAGCCCACTAGGCTCCTCTGTCTCTGGGATTCTCCAGGCAAGAACACTGGAGTGGGCTGCCATTGCCTTCTCCAATGCATGAAAGTGAAAAGTGAAAGTGAAGTCGCTCAGTCGTGCTGACTCTTAGCGACCCCATGGACTGCAGCCTACCAGGCTCCTCCATCCATGGGACTTTCCAGGCAAGAGTACTGGAGTGGGGTGCCATTGCCTTCTCCGAGTCAGAAGTCTAGCTGGCCCTTTTCCTCACATCCCACATGCAACACATCAGGAGACTCTGTCAGCTCTACCTTCAAAACATGTCCAGAATCTGACCACTTCTCACCACCCCACTGCTACTATCCAGGACTAGGTGGTCATCCTCCTGACCCAATCACTGCAAGAGCCACCTACTTGATCTCCCTGCTTTGCTGCCTATGCCTCTCTTCAGTCTTTTTTTTTTTTTTTTTGCCAGTTGCTGCCTAATCATCCTTAGTGAATCACCCCTCAGAAACAGCTGGAAGCAGCACAACCAGAAGGAGGATCCACGGCTTGTGGTCACTCCTAAGTGAGGACAAAGAAGGACTTGCTTCAGAGCCTAGCACTCAGCCGGAGATGGGCGACATACAATCAGTAGTCAGCCTAGTGGCACTGCAGGAACCTGTTATCACAGTGCTTGGGAATAGGTGGCGCTAGTGGTAAAGTACCTACCTCCCAATGCAGGTTCAATCCCTGACCCTGGAAGAGGGCACGGCAACCCACTCCAGTATTCTTATCTGGAGAATCCCAAGGACAGAGGAACCTGGAAGGCTACAGTCCATTGGGTCACAAAGAGTTAAACACAACTGAAGCAATTTAGCACACAGACCTAGGGCCAAGGCCAAGGGACAACCAGTACACTGTAACTTTTACACTTCTTTCCAAATGTGACTTACCTTTTCTGAACTTGGGAAGGGCATGTGGTGTTACTTTATACCATGCATTTGGATTCTCTAGAGGCTGTCCTTTCACACCCATAACAACACATTTTATCATTAATTCTCAAGAGTTGTTTCAAGGGCCTGGAGGCATCCAGTGGGCAGAGGCAGAGCGATGCTTGGTGCTCGGGCCCATCACAGTCTACCCTGCAGCTGCAAATCACCAACCACACCATTACCCTGAGGTGGACAAAGCATCACCACGGGCAGACCAACAGGTGAAAAGAAACAGGGGCTCCAGACGGGGGCTGGGGCCACAACAACCATACCTTACAAATTAAATGACGTGCTAATTCCCTGGCCCAGCTCAAAGAAGTAGTCTTATTATGTGTCCGATAAGATCCATATATTTTGCATGCATCATCATCACATACCTAGGTCTATAATATCTTATTACCTAAATTATCCCAACTCCTCTGTCCATGGAATTCTCTAGGCAAGAATACTTGAGTGGGTAGCCATTCCCTTCTCCAGGGGATCTTCCCAACCCAGGGCTTGAACCCAGGTCTTCTGCACTGCAGGCAGATTCTTTTCCATCTGAACCACCAGGGAAGCCCAATCTCAACTCTAGCCTAAGATTAGAGCCAATACAGTCCCCATTTTACAGCTTAAGAAACAGAACTTCAGAGAGATGGAACGTTTGCCCAAAGCCCCTAAGCAATATCCATGTCTGACTCCCCCTGAAGCTAGTACCCCTACCCTCTGGGTCACCACCTCACAGGGCCAACGCTTCTGCACCCACAGCCCTGAGTCCTTGAGAAGACAGCGTGTTCTGGTGGATCCCCGGTGCTGACTGATGGGCTAAGACATGTCATGATCTGGGACACTGAATGTGGGCCATCTGGGGCCCTGGAACCACAACTTCCCAACTCACTTTGGAAAGTACTTAATAAAATCACCAGGGACAACATCAAAAAGAATGGGAAAATACCGTCTGTTGGCAGGATTCCAACCTGAAAACTTCTCCTATGTGTTAAGAACATTCTGCTTCATGTGGCTTATAAAAACAAGAGTTTTAAATACAGAATTAATTTGAAACTAACATCCCTATCCAAACCCCAGCCTTAAAGTTTCCTCTTCTTATTGGGCAACAACAGGATGTGGACACTGAATCAAAGCCACTGGATTCTCTCTTGCTCTCAAGGGAGCCCAAGTAGTAAGAAAGAGGCCGAGTAGAGGGAGTTCCAGGCAGGGAGGTGGAAGGTGGGCAGGGGCCAAGGCAGGCTGGTTGGTGATCCTGCTGGGAAGGGAGGCATGTGAAAGGCCAAGAACTGACAAGCACCCCCCTAAACCCCTTTCCTCCCTGGCTTTGTGGGATGAGCGAGATCCTAGCAGGGTGGGGCTCAGAGAGCCAGATGGAGCCAGTCCTAGAGTTTGTGCGTTCCAGGCAAAACATGCCAAGGATCCAAGTGGGGATGGACACTCCACATCCGGCTGCTGAGTCAGAAGTGGAATCCCAATGCTAAAACATTCTTTGAAATCTAGATCCTATCAGAAGATCCCTTGGAATTTTGCTCAGACAGGTTTGAAGTATCAACTGTATGTCTGTATTTTATTACGATTATCACAAGCTAGAGATTCATAAGATAACAGAAATAGAAGGGCATCAGTGGAATAACATGCAACAAATGCTATTATCCATAACTGGCTAAAGCAGCCTTTACTATTGAACTGAGGCTTTAACATACAAGAGACATTCTTCCAAAAAGGTAAACTCTTACTGAAAG
>SJYX01000286.1:25265-63469 GCA_006410675.1 Oreotragus oreotragus | reverse complement strand
CTTCTCTAACACCACAGTTCAAAAGCATCAATTCTTTGGCACTCAGCCTTCTTCACAGTCCAACTCTCACATCCATACATGACCACAGGAAAAACCAGAGCCTTGACTAGGCGGACCTTAGTCGGCAAAGTAATGTCTCTGCTTTTTAATATACTATCTAGGTTGGTCATAACTTTTCTTCCAAGGAGTAAGCGTCTTCTAATTTCATGTCTGCAGTCACCATCTGCAGTGATTTTGGAGCCCCCAAAAATAAAGTCTGACACTGTTTCCACTGTTTCCCCATCTATTTCCCATGAAGTGATGGGACCAGATGCCATGATCTTAGTTTTCTGAATGTTGAGCTTTAAGCCAACTTTTTCACTCTCCTCTTTCACTTTCATCATTATTAGAGAAATGCAAATCAAAATTACAATGAGGTATCAAACTCATACTGGCCAGACTGGTCATCAAAAAGTCTACAAACAATAAATGTTGTAGACAGTGTGGAAAAAATAGAACTCTTCTACACTGTTGTGTGTGTGCTAAGTCACTTCAGTCGTGTCCAACACTGCAACACTATGGACTGTACCCCTCCATATAGAATTCTCTAGGCAAGAATACTGGAGTGGGTTGCCATGCCCTCCTCCAGGGAATCTTCCCAACCCAGGGAGAGAACCCTTGTCTTATGTCTCCTGCATTGGCAAGCAGATTCTTTACCACTAGCACCATCTGGATAGCCCCCTACAATGTTGGTAGGAATGTAAATTGGTACAGCCACTATGGAGAACAGTATGGAGGTTCCTTAAAAAACTAAAATTAGAAATATCGTATGATTCAGTACTCTCACTCTTGGGCATTTATCTGGAAGACCAAAACTCTAATTCTCTTATTCAAAAAAAGATACATTCATCTCAATAGTCACAGCAGCGTTATTTACAATAACCAAACAGAGAAGCAACCAAATGTGCCTCAACAGATGAATGACTACAGAAGATGTGGAATGTATACACAATGGAATATTATTCGGTCGTAAAAAAGAGTGGAACCGTGCCATTAGAGCAACATGGATGAACATGGAAACAATCATACATACAGAGAAAGACAAATATTACGTTAAGTGATGCCAGTGAGCTTATGAAACAGACTCGCAGATACAGAAAACAAACTTATGGCTACCAAAGGGGGAAAGAGGGGAGACAATAAATTAGCAGTTTGGGATTATCAGATATACACTACTGTATATAAAATAAACAACACGCACCCACTGTCTAGCACAGGGAACTATATTCAATATGCCGTAATAACCAATAATGGAAAATAACCTGGAAAAGAATAATATATATGTGTGTGTAGAACTCAATCACTTTGCACCTGAAATACAACAGTAATACAACAGTGTGAATCAACTGTACTTCAGTAAAGGAAAAAAGTGTCACTCTTGGCATCACATGTATGTGAAGCAGCGCTAAAGTAAGCAGTGTTTAGAAGCAATAGATCAGGACTTCCCAGGTGGTGCAGAGGGTGAGAATCTGCCTGCCAGTGCCGGGGACACAGCTTCGATCCCTGGTCTGGGAAGACCCCACCTGCCTCAGAGCAGCTAGGCTCGTGCACGGTAGCTACTGAGCCCGCCTGCTGCAACTACTGAAGCCTGAGAGCCTAGAGCCTGTGCTCTGCAACCGGAGAAGCCACTGCAACCAGAAGTGCTTGCACTGCAATCAGGAGTGCACGCCCCTCCCCAAACTAGGAAAAGCCCGAACACAGCAGTGACGATTCAGCTCCCAGCAGAGCCAAAAAGAAAGAAACAACTTTTAAAAGAACATTCTATTCACAGAAGGAAGGGAAAATAATGGCTAGATACAGGTCTGTAATAGGCTAAAACTATCACAGAAAATAATCTACTGTAAAAGGGAAAACATAAGCCTAGACAATGTTAAACTAAAAAGTTTATGCTCAAAGCTTGAACCCTTATTTTCAAGGGAAATTTAAGAAAGTGAACTAAGTTATAAAATTTTTACTTTTTATCACTTGTTCAAAGTTAAAATGTATTAAAAAATTACTTATTTCCTTACTTTATAAGTTAAGTGTTAAGTTAAGCAGCTAGCTCAACTAGCTCAGTCGTGTCCGACTCTTTGCGATCCCATGGACCGTAGTCCGCCAGGCTCCTCTGTCCAGGGAATTCTCCAGGTAAGAATATTGGAGTGAGCTGCCATTCCCTTCTCAAGGGGATCTTCCCAACTCAGGGATCAAATCTGGGTCTCCTACATTGCAGGCAGATCTTTACCGTCTGAGCCACCAGGGAAGACCTACTTTTCTAAATTTCCTTTCAACGCAATACCAATTTGGCCACTTTTATTTCAAATTGCCCACATCCTAAAAAAATTTTTTTTTTCTTCAGTGCTTAAAAAATTACTACAGTGCTTAAAAATTCATCTAGAAGAATACCACATTTTAAAATTTACCACCGTAATTAAATGGTACTTTTATTCTTCTCTATCAAATGTACGTACCAATTAAGGCTTACTCAGAGAGCCACTGTGAAGAATTTACATGGAATCTTATTCTCTAATGAGAAGTGCAAAAAAAAAAAAAAAAAAGAAANNNNATTTACCACCGTAATTAAATGGTACTTTTATTCTTCTCTATCAAATGTACGTACCAATTAAGGCTTACTCAGAGAGCCACTGTGAAGAATTTACATGGAATCTTATTCTCTAATGAGAAGTGCAAAAAAAAAAAAAAAAGGAAAGAAAAGAAAAGAAAAAAATCCAAAATTTACAACCAAAAGAAAGAGAGAAAGCAAGGCTTGAAATTTCACTAAGGATAGCAAGTAAACATTCTGCATGTCAAAAATCAAGTTCTATAAAGATTATTTCATATAAAATTATGAATCTGGTTTTCAGGTACAAATGATATGGGATTCAGCTCTTTATTTCAAAGAAACACCTCATCTATCTTCCTTACAAGACAAAAGGGCAAAGCAGTTTAAAAAAAAACAGCTTGTTAAAGACATCTGTGCTTCTCCTGCCTGGTGCTGGCTACATCCTTGGGAAGACAACTCAATTGCTTACTAGGCATGCCACATTTTATTATGCCTCAATTCCACAGTTCGTCTGATCCACTGTGTTAGCATTTAATTACCACCCAATTAATTTGTAGCAGTAACTCAAGCTCATGGGCATTTCTGCTTTAGTCACAGCAATCAAACCAACCACCCAAAGCCCACCCTGCACTTCCCACCCACCTGTGTTCTGTCTCCCAGGCATTTCTCTGGGCTACGACTGCAAAAGTCTACAGAACATCGATTCTTCTCCAGCCCTAGCCACAGCTGCCAAGCGGAGAACCTGTCTTAGGTTCCCAGTACAAATATCCCTACAGGATGGGGGCCTGGTAACAGGAGGAGGACAACTCGAGCATCCAGTGGGGTTTCAACTAAATGAGTGGTGACCAAACTAGGAGTGGTATCGCTCAGCAGAAAATCCCACTCCTCCCTAAGCTAATGCTGACTGGTAACCTTCCCTTCAATGTCCTCCCTTGAGAAAACAGCCTCAAGCCGTCATCTCATTAAAACCAGCCATTTTAAAATCTAAAAAGTAGGACAGATATCACCTTCGATAAAAGATGGTGCTTTGAATACATTTATCTTAATAGAAAGTATCTTAATTTTTTTTCTCCTGTTGACTTTTAGAATGATTCATGGATCAGTTCTTTGGGATACACCAGCTGAAATGGTTTTAAGGTCCCTGCTGACCCTTAAGTTACTTAAGCACAGCCCAGCAAGTGTTTTTAAGTTAAAGAGAAATGAAGACTTTTGATTATTTGTCAACAATAAAATTTAAAAAACAGGAATGTTGGGTCATATGGTAGTTCTATTCCTAGTTTATCTCCATATGTGACAACCTAGAGGGGTGGGAGATGGGAAGGAGGTTCGAGAGGGTGGAGATATATGTATACCTATGGCTGATTCATATTGATGGATGGCAGAAACCAGCACGATATTATAAAGCAATTATCCTCCAATAAAAAATTAAAAAAATAATCTGTGGATCATGTCACATATGCTCATCAACAAACAGATATACAAGCCCAAACAACAACAGGGAGCACTGTAGGATTAAAATGAAGCTTTCTGCTTTCCTGGTATAACTCCTAGGAAGATTAATATCCTGTCTGAATGCCATTCTACTCATACGTGACTCCAAAAAGATGTTTTTCTGGCTCTACAACACAAGCAAAATCAGCTGTTTTAACTCGGGGCCCTAGAGTGTAACTCTCCAGTTGCACAGCTATTTATAACTACAGAGAAGTGCTTGCTTCTGCCACATCAAAGTATGCAAGACCCCAGGGAAAGGTCACAACACATTGTTACTTGTTTCAAACGCACTGCCAATTTAAGACTCCCTCAACCTTTGGGTGCACTTTCCTATTAAGAAAGTTCCAGAAACAAACTAGAGGGTTTCCTGGCAGGAGGGCTCTCATCTTACCTACATTCAGCAGATTTCCCAAGAATTCAAAAAGCTCGCCTGAAGAGCTGGATTCCAGTTGGCTGTTTGTAGAATGATCTGAGTGATTCTCCCATGCAGATATGAACTTGCTCAATAAATATTTGCTGAACATTCCCTGCTTAGAAGGCACCCCAGAGACTCTCCTCATTTTTCTCCTCCCACCACACCCCAAAAAGGTCCATTTTTCCAGAGGGTAGCCTGGGCTCTTCCACAAAGTGCCATGATATGATGTGCTGTACAAATGCCACGCTTTTAGACCCAGCAAGGCACAGAAATGATTTCAGAGGACAGAGAGTTCGCCTCCTCTTAGGGAGATGATGGTTGGCTGGATTTGAGCTGAATGCTTCAAGAAATTTACAAGGGAGAATGTATGTCAGAAAGCCTTTAACTGGGAACCGGAATGTCAGCTCTGCTACGGCCGGATCTTAGAGATCTTGCTCAAAACGGTGTTCCCCACATCTTAGAACAATGACAGAAAGTAAAGCTCTCTAAATATTTAAGAAAAATAAAGGAAAGAACGGTCCTTGGTCTATCACTGACTTAGCTACCATGTAATTCGCTTCAAAGCATTCAACGACCTTGGATTAACCTAAGAACCAAGTTCAGGATGCCTAAAGGGGCAAGTTTCTCCCCTCCACACTAAAGGGGAGAGGAAGACAAGACTCCACACTGTACATCAGAGATTGGCAAATGGGGTGTACGGAGAACTTCTTTCACCCTTCCTCACATCAGTCATGAGTTCTTTAATTTCTACTGATGTCACAAAGCAGTCCTGAACCCAGCATGCAGAAGGGACCAAGTTGAAATTTCATTTAACATCTAATACTTGTGCCTACAAGAAGCAGAGCCAACATTGTGGTTGGGAGAAGTCCAGGAAGTGCACCAGCCTGGGGCCCCCAGAGAAATCACAGCGTGGGGTGAGGGCTCACCCTCCAGCTGTGCTCCCCAACCCCAGACCCCAAGAAGAGGGCAGGTGGGCCCCAATGGGCAAAACCCCAGGACAGAACTGCCAGAAGAACACTAGCTAAACAGGAGGAGTCCTTGCTTCCCATCGTGACGCCACAGGACTGTTCAAATTCAGGATTTCCTAGTACATCTTAAATTGGGCTTGTTTAAAGGAACGTAAACCAGGTTTGAGACCTCTTTTCCTGAGCTCTCTGCATAAGCTAAAGTGAGATTCACTTGTATAGTAAGAGGAAGAGGACAGTAAGAGAACCAAAGTCTACTCTCTGAAGGTACCACCCAGAACACGGCTTTGGGGTTTTGTTTTTTGCTTATGATATCACCCAATAAAAAGAGGGCAGTGTTAAGAATGCTCCAGAATGAAAAGAGAGAAAACAACTTCTTCCTCTGTTACCCTCTCAGCATTTAGCGCACTGTTCCTCCCTCATGATTACATGATTACAATAAAACATAGTTAGTCCTTTGATTACAAAAGAATCAACTATTGGGTCTACCTAAATGAGCTATCAGAAATATCTGTTTATGATCTATCTCAAGTTCATTTTTTTTGTTTTTTTTAGTTATAGAATACCCTAATAATCAAGGTTCCCTTTTTTCCATCTAGATACACAATTGTTCCAGCATGATTTGTTGGAAAGCCAGCCCATTCTCCATTGAATTAGTTTGTCTCTCTGGTGGAAGTCTGTGGACCATTGATCTGTGGTCTATTTCTAGACTCTCTGGGCTTCCCTGGTGGCTCAGATAGTAAAGAATCTGCTTGCAATGCCGGGTTCAATCCCTGGGTTGAGAAGATTGCCTGGAGAAGGGAATGGCAACCCATTCTAGCATTCTTGCCTGGAGAATTCCCTGGACAGAGGAGTCTGGCAGGCTACAGTCCATGGGGTCGCAGAGTCAGACATGACTGAGTGACCAGCAACAGTTTCTAGACGCTCTAGCCTGCCCCAGGGATCAAGTCTGTCTGCTTACAGGATGCTGCACTCTCTTTTATCTATGCCATTTCATAGTAAGTCTTTAAATCACATTGCGTAAGCCCTCCAACTATGTTCCCCCTCAATTATTTTGGCTACTCTAAGGCCTTTGCATTTCCATGTAAATTTTACAGTTTGTTGATGTTCTTAAGATTTTTAAAAATACCTTTCTGGGATTTTGAACCTTTAGGGTAACTTGGGGAGGGGAATCTCTTAATGTTAAGTCTTCCAAACCTTAAACATGGTATCCATCTCCATTTTCTTGAGGGTCTATCAGAATTAAGCAAAAACATAAAATCTAGGGCATCTACCTTGTGCGTCAGGAAAGAAAGAACAGTTGGAAAACAATCTCTGCAAATTTACAACTTTACAGTTTCTACACAAGCTCTCCATGTGATGAGTTATACTGATGGATAAATAAAGGCTCAAGAAAGCAATTATCAAAAAAAAAAAAAAAAAAAACCCCAGCCAGATGCAGAACCAAAATTCAGGTACTCTTCCTCCCTCAATTCAGGTTCATTAAGTCTTAGATACTGCACAGCTTGCTGAGAACTAAGCGTCAAAGGGAGGTTTGTCAGGAGAGAGGATAACGGAGGAAGCAGTGTAAGCCCCACTACAGGTCAGCCACCTGCTCCTAGAAGCAGCTCGGTGGGGCTTCCTTCCTCTTCCTTGTCCTCAGCCAAGCTCACAGGACAGAGGAAGGGGAGGAACCCACCACAATGTGAAAAGAAATTCAGAGCCAGAAAAAAACCCTTCTAGAAAGGCTCCAGCTGGAAGAGAGCCAGGAGAGGAAACGGGCAGGGCATGCTAGGGCAGAGCACAGCCAAGGGCGCACGCATGGTCACCAGGACGCCTGGGAATTTCTAAGAAGGGAAGAGCTGAGGAGGAGGGTGGGCACTATGATTTCCTTTTCACTCTACAGAAAAAGAAAAAAAAACAGTTGCCTAAGGAGCTTTAGAAGGTGGTGACAGTGAGTAAATCTACTAAGTGCTTAAGAATTCTCTCAATGTAGAAAAGCACATTTGGGTTAGAAGGCAATGGCACCCCACTCCAGTACTCTTGCCTGGAAACTCCAATGGATGGAGGAGCCTGGTGGGCTGCAGTCCATGGGGTCGCTAAGAGTCGGACAGACTGAGCGACTTCACTTTCAGTTTTCACTTTCATGCATTGGAGAAGGAAATGGCCACCCACTCCAGTGTTCTTGCCTGGAGAATCCCAGGGACGGGGGAGCCTGGTGGGCTGCCGTCTATGGGGTCGCACAGAGTCGGACACGACTGAAGCGACTTAACAGCAGCAGCAGCAGCAGAAGACGAGTCCGTGCTAAAAGGTGAAGTGGAGGATTGAAGCTCAGTGTAGGATAAACACAAATCACATCAAGATATGCAGCTAAGGGCTTCCTTGGTGGTTCAGTGGTTAAGAAGCCACCTGTCACTGCAGGAGACACAAGTTCGATCCCTGATCTGGGAATATCCCACATGCAGCAGAGCAACTAAGCTGGTGAGCCACAACTATTGAGCCTGTGCTCTAGAGCCCACGTGCGGTGGCTCCTGAAGCCTTGTGCCCCAGAGCCTGTGTTCCACAGCGTGCGAAGCCACTGCAGTGAGCGGCCCGCGCGCCACAACTAGAGAGGCGCTGGCTCATCGTAACTAGAGAACAAAGCCCGAGCAGCAGCGAAGATCCAGCACAGCCAAATAAATAATAATAATTTTAAAAAAGCAGCTAGTTAAGTCCTCACTGGTCCCAGTACCTGAGGATGGTGAGTTCAGACCTCAGAATCACAGACACAGAATTTAGGGTCAGTTCTGTGCAGAGTCAGGCCATTTGTTTTACTAAGTGGGTGCTTTTAATTCTCTAAATGTTTTACTTTATCAGAGATTATCTACAGTAAACACATTACTTCTGAAATTAAAAAATAAATAAGATGTCTTAAATGGCTATGGAGGGACTGTATTTATGCTGCTGCAGCTCCAAAACCAGCCAGATAAATCCGGGCAACATGGATGAGCATAGCCAGGTCACGAGGTATGAAGCACTTGGCCTGGGAAGAATGGGGAGCTAATAGAGTGGTATTTGACAACACAGCAAAAACAGCTGTAAGGTAAAAGCCTTTCAGGCTTTACTGTGTTACTTTCCTCCAACCCATCTCTAGGTTTTATGATATCTAAAATGAAAGGATTAGCCTGAAAGCTGTTACCAGGAATGCAAGAGTAAGAAAGAGAGACAGAGATGACACGAAAGTAAAGTCTAAGACCATTTATCACCCAGCTTTTATATTTCACACTGCCTTGCAATTTTACAAGTGGCAATTCCCACAGCCTGCCTGTGTGTTCATGTTTCCAAATTCCATCTCCAAAAGCAGATGCAGAGCCATTGATCACGCCCCTCTGTCTCATCCTCCAGCTGAGCCGGAAGCCAAGCAACAGAAGACGCAACAAGAGTTTTTGTGAAACAACAGAGTGGTGATAGGGGCTTCCCAGGTGGTGCTCGTGGTAAAGAACCTACCTGCCAATGCAGGAGATAAGAGAGACGCAGGTTTGATCCCTGAGTCAGGAAGATCCCCGGGAGGAGGGCATGGCTGCCGACTCCAGTATGCTTGCCTGGAGAATCCCAAGGACAGAGGAGCCTGGCAGGCTACAGTCCATAGGGCCACCAAGAGAAGGACACAGCTAAAACAGCGTAGCACGCATGCATGCAGAGTTGTGATGACAAACTTCTGAGTCCAGAGTGCATTTTCCTTTTCGAAATCCATCATTTCAGGAGAGCCCAGCCATCACCGGCCCTGTGCTCCTTCCTGGCAACAAATCTGACACCCCTAGCCTGGAATGCCTCATCCAAGGTCAGGCACCAGCGGGCAGCTCAGGCTTGCCACCCTGGCTGGCCCCCTTACCAGCTGCTTGTCCCGTTATGTCACAAACAAAACCTTCCTCAGAAGCATCCAAGCCTAGAATCAGTTTATATCCCTGAAGGGGAAGCTGGCAATCCAAGCTGGCAACTCTGTGTTCTATAACGGCACTTAAGAAAAGCTGTCAAAGTTAGAAAATTCAAGCTACAAGGTCTTTTCCAAGAAAAACAGGGCTTGTTTAAAAAAAAAGAAGAAGGAAGTAAACCGCCTTGTCAAGGGAAAACAGATCCCAAATTCTGTAAAGCTTCATGCAGCTGAGGAAAGTTGTGATGGTTATCTCCCATTCAATGCAGTAGACTGTCCCATTCTTTTATTTAATATTTATTTACTCATTTATTTATTTAGCTGTGTCAGGTCTTAGCTGCAGCATAGTAGCATGTGGGATCTTAGTTCCCGGATCGGGGATCAAACCCATGTCCCCTGCATTGCAAGGCAGATTCTTAACCACTGGACCACCAGGGGAAGAAGACTGTCCCATTCTTGAAGGTGGAGCCATCTCTCACTGGGCCCATCAGAGGCCTAGGACTAAGAGGGCAACGCAGACCACGGAGCCATGCCATATGCCAAGCTGTCTGCATCCCACAGACCCTACTCTGTCCTAACCATGGCTCAGTGCTTTTCAGCCAGTGTCTTAGTACCTGACCCTCTATGGGCATGACGCCCATTTATTAGTTATCTACCTTGGAAATCAGCCTCTCCAAAATCAGCTGTCAATCATGAGATTCTTCCAATTACATCTTTAAAAACTAACTATGGAGCCATCAGAGCCTTCATTAGATACATACAGCATAAAATCATTCACCACCCTAAAATCCTGCTAGTAAAAATAGGTGCAATCAAAGAAAAGACAACCACTTCCACAGGTCAACCCACATCACTGTGCATGAATCCCGCTCACTGTGCCTTTTCCTTCCCAAGGATAATGTACAGTCACTTCTGTCACTTAGATATTCTGCACCACAGCAGATGGCTTTACAATGCAGAGAGTGGCTGAATCATGAAAAGCTCTAATCAAGAATTAAGGTTTGATAAAGTAGAAACGGTGTATACATATGCATACAGTGGATGGTGTATGTATATGTGTACATATGCATACAGTGGATGGTGTATGTATATGTGTACATATGCATACAGTGGAATATTACTCAGCCATAACATATTGTATAGGAACAGTGTGGCTTCCCAGGTGGCACAGTGCTAAAGAACCTGCCTGCCAATGAAGGAGATTTAAGAGACTTGAGTTCGATCCCTGAGTTGGGAAGATCCCCTGGAGTAGAAAATGGCAACCCACTCCTGTATTCTTGCTTGGAAAATTCCCTGGACAGAGGAGCCTGGCGAGCTACAGTCCATGCAGTTGCAGAGAGTTAGACACAACTGAGCAAGCACTCACGCAAGCATATGGACACACATATATGGAAAAAAATCAGTAACAGACTATCTTATTTACAAAGCAGAAACAGAGACACAGATGCAGAGAACAAACATATAGATACCAAGGGCAAAAGGGAGGATGGGATGAATTGGGAGACTGAGACTGAACTTTACACACCATTGATACCATGTATGAAATAGATAACTAATGAGAGCCTACCCTACACACAGGGAACTCTACTCAATGCTCCGTGGAGACCTAAATGGAGAATTCACTCTGCTGCACAGTAGAAACTAATAACATTATAAGTAACTATACTCCAATAAAAATTAATTTAAAAATTAAAAAAAGAGAAGGTTTTCCCAGGGCAGTGCAAGTACAAGCTTCATTTTGAGAAGAATCCATCAAAACCTCAGGGTGTTGTATGGTAGAAACCAATATAACATTGTAAAGCAATTATTCTACAATTTAAAAAAATTTTTAATTAAGTACAGAGTAGGAGAAATGGGTGACGAAGACCAAAAAGTACAAACTTTCAGTTAAAAAATAAGTTAAGTTCTAGGGATATAATGTACAGCATTGTGACTATAGTTAATAATACTATATTACATATTTGAAAGTTGCTAAAAGGTAGATCTTAAAAGTTCTCATCACAAGAAAGAAAAAAAAATCTAACTATATAAAGTGATAGATGTTAACTAAACTTACTGTGATGATATTTCACAGTGTATACAAATACTGAACATTATGTTGCATACCTGAAACTAACATGTTGTATATCAATTACACCTCAATAAAAAAAAAATGGAAAAACAAAAACCCACTTTAGGTTGGTATCCAAGCAACCCCACGGAAGGGTGACCCCTTCAGTACAAGCCTAGCAAGGGCGGAACTGACGGAAGTTCTCAATGGCCAGTCATGAATGTCCACCCTAGCCTTCCTCATGGCCTCCGCCAAAGGCTTGTTTGATAAATGCAGGCCAAGAGACACATGTGACTGGCTCAGGAGGAAGGGGAACAAAGGGGACTTTGTATAGTCCTGCGTATGTCACCCGATGGCCCAACCCACGTCCTTCAGCCAAATGGAAGCCAGGAGTACAGACAAATCTCCTTTTCTTAAACAATGCATGGAGGGACGCTTACCTGACCCAGTCTCTCTCAGCCTTTTGAAAAAGGTCACTGTCTGCTCACTGGGATGGTCTTTAGCATGCCCATGGCACTCTGAATCTTTATTTAAACAGAATATATCTACACTTCCAAACATACACAAAATGCCTTTCTCAGTGGCACTATTAGTGAGGAACAGAAGCACTTTGCCAAGAATGCAAGCCCCCTCAGGTTCCCAAATTCTGAAGATCAGGTTCAGAAAAGATGGCAAAGAACGCCTGTGAGAATGGTCTTGAAACAATGCTATCTTTCTTCTGCATCTTTAACTGCTCAGGAAGACTATGCATGTTAAATAGCAGGACAAAGTTACTCCATTGAAGCAAAAATTCCTTTCCCAATAGTGCTCCCTCAAGAAGGAATGTTACATTATGTTCAACTCCAAGTAAGAACTGGTCGAGCTTCGGATGGCCACAGCAGAAATTCCAGGTCTTTCTCAGCCATTTCTAAGGATGTTTTGTTAAACATAATCTTTCTCCCCTTGCCTTGTTTTAGGTTTGCCTTCTGTGAGCCTGGCTGTGTTTTGGCACCATGAATACAAAGGCAAGTCAGGGACTTCCCCTGTGGTCCAGTGGTTAAGACTGCACTCCCAGTGCAGGGGATCTAGGTTCGATCCCTGGTCAGGGAACTAGATCCCACATGCTACAGACCCTGCATTTTGCAACAAAGATCTAATGTGGTCAAATAAATTTAAAACAGCAACAAAAAGGCAAGTCAGACTGCCCTTGCCCAACTGAATCCCCACTTAATCCAAAACAAAGGTGTCCTCTTGTTTTATGATACAGAGGCCAGCCACAATGCACCTCCCTATATAATGAGCAAAAGAGAGACAATGAATATTTCGTTTCCCAGTGCGGTGTGTGGCACATTCTTGGCCAGGAAGTCCTACTACACACACTTTAAACGTTGAGCCATTACCATTGTTTTAATTTGCATTTCCCTATTAAATAATGGTTTTTCTAGTAGTCATGTATGGATGTGAGAATTGGACTATAAAGAAAGCTGAGTGTTGAAGAAATGATGCTTTTGATCTGTAGTGTTGGAGAAGACTCTTGAGAGTCCCTTGGACTGCAAGGAGATCCAACCAGCCCATCCTAAAGGAAACCAATCCTGAATGTTCATTGGAAGGACTGATGCTGAAGCAGAAACTCCAATCTTTTGGCCACCTGATATGAAGAACTGACTCACTGGGAAAGACCTCGATGCTGGGAAAGATTGAAGGCAGGAGGAGAAGGAGATCACAGAAGAGGAGATGGTTGGATGGCATCACTGACTCAATGGACATCCATTTGAGTAGGCTCTGGGAGTTGGTGATGGACAGGGAATCCTGGGGTGCTGCAGTCCTTGGGGTTGCAAAGAGTTGGACACAACTGAAGGACTGAACTGAACTGAATAAATAATGACGTTGAGCTTCCTTTCATGCATAAGTTCATCATTTACATATGTTCTTTGATGAAGTGGCTGATTAAAATCATTGTCCAGTTTAAAAAAAAAAAAAACACACAAATGGTTACCACCCATTTGGACATTCACTCTTCTCACTTTCACCAAAATTGCAATTTGGAAACAATGTGAGGAAAGAATGTTTAAGGAATGACAAATTTTAGCAAACTATTTAAACTTTCCAACCACCTTTCTCTCAATTTCAAAATATGCTTGATTAAAGGAAGCCTGGTTTCAAGTCATATCCAGGCCATTTCTCTATTCAAGTTTTTAAGTAAAAATAATGTCTGAGAGCAGAAAGATCAGACTGCAAATACAAATGCAGGCCGAGGGGGAAAAAACTGTCATCAAGTTATTCCTAGAATCTTCCATGAAGTTAGCATGGTAAGATCCAATCTTCTCTTTCACTGGTCATATCATCATCAATGACTTAAGACTCCACTATATTCCATCAATGCATTTCTTTTCTGTTTAACAGTAACCTTTAAACAGCTCTCCTCAGAGCCTATTAACTCCTTGAATGGTTTTGCCAAATTTCTCTTAACAATTTTTCATCTCTTCCACCAACTTCTCCCTACTCTTCCTAAAAGGTAATGGATCAGTAATGAATATTTATCCATTGAAAGAAATGAACTTTAGGAGAGAAAAATCTCCTAGAAAGTATAAGTTCTGTGGAAAAGATTTCACCAGGAGTTGGGGGTCATTTGACATCAGGATGCACTTTGTATTCCTGTGACGTATACTCAGACATAGGTCAGACTTGTGGCCATCTCGGCTCTCCAGGATACAGCCACCAACCCAGAAGCACATTAAAAAAAAAAAAAAAAAAAATGTCTTCAGACAGATGAAGGCATTGTCCAATAGCTTAGCACACTTTGTTTCTTTTTAAAAAATATGTACTTGGCTGCACTGGATCTTAGTTGTAGCACCCGGGATCTTCGATCTTCATTGTGGCATGTGAGATCTTTAGTTACGCCTGAGAACTCTTAGTTGCAGCATGTGGAATCTAGTTCCCCAATTAGGGATCAAACCCAGATCCTCTGCATGACTGCATTAGAAGGACAGAGTCTTAGCCAATTTTTAAAAAATATGTACTTGGCTGCACTGGATCTTAGTTGTAGCACCCGGGATCTTCGATCTTCATTGTGGCATGTGAGATCTTTAGTTACGCCTGAGAACTCTTAGTTGCAGCATGTGGAATCTAGTTCCCCAATTAGGGATCAAACCCAGATCCTCTGCATGACTGCATTAGAAGGACAGAGTCTTAGCCACTGGACCGCCAGCGACGTCCCCCCAACACACTTTCAAATGAAAGCAAGTCTCTCGAAGCTGAACTCAAAACTGTTGACCACTGTGTATGTTTAATTCCAACAAACTTGCCAAGTGGCCCTTCTGCCAGAGAGTAAGTAGCCACTAAGAAGTCAAGAAAGGACAGGCACAGTGACAGTGGGGGAACTGACCGCTAACCAGGGAGGAGCCTGAAAGACTCAAACTCAGCAGTAAAACTGCACAGAAGGCTTGAGGACCTCCTTTGTGGGATTCTACAGTCCCACTCAAATCACTCACTCCTGCACCGCAGGAGCTATGAAATGACAGCAGTGCTGAATTATCAGGAAACGTTGTTGTAGCACATGATTGAAACAGAAAAGCAGAAGAACTCTTTAGATTTCCAAAGGGTTTTAAATGAATTAAGTTCAAGAGCTTTCAAGGGTAAGAACCTATTCTCTGAATGAAAAGTTCACACAGTGTGAAATACACCTCATCCCACAATGAAGCGGGATAAAAGAAGGGTAGAGACGGTGTTCTGTTTTCACATTCAATAGTTAACCCTTCACAGCAACTTTACTACACTGTAGGACTGCTTTGTATC
This sequence comes from Oreotragus oreotragus, assembly GCA_006410675.1. Classification (NCBI taxonomy): domain Eukaryota; kingdom Metazoa; phylum Chordata; class Mammalia; order Artiodactyla; family Bovidae; genus Oreotragus; species Oreotragus oreotragus. The sequence goes on along the minus strand of SJYX01000286.1, from coordinate 48,307 downwards.
ATCCCAGCTCCTTGGAAAGCCAAAGGCCTTCCTGTCACCTCAACCATGTAGGGTTTGTGCACAAGCTTGCAAGAAATCTCAAGTAGTTACTGACAGTATAAAAAATAAATAGCTTATCAGCCTTTTAATGACGTCAAAGACAGTCTTTTTAACATAATCTCACAGGTCAGTGGATGATGCTAGGGGCTGCTCCATTGTGCCGAAAAAATGCAAACAAAACCATAAACCCACATGGGAGCTATTACGAAAAGCAAGTTCAGGTTAGATAGAAGAGCCAAAGCCTTTACTTTAAAATCTAATCTGACTTACACTTATAAGAGGTGTACAATTCTAGACTTAATTTCTCAGTTAAGACACAAAGCTGGGGATGTTCTTAGTTTTCACACAGCAAATGAAAAGTCCTCGGGGCATCAGCAGAGGCAGCAGGTGATGTAGAATACAGAGAAGAACCCACAGCCCGTTACCAAAAGAAGAAACTATATGGATACTGGAATGCACTTATTTTTCCTTTTTATTTTTAACATTAATATGCCTTCTCAACTGAGTAGCTTATGGTTATATTAAGCTGACTGTGAGGTCTCTGGCATAAAACCATTCTCAGGAAGAAGAAAAAAATCACCTTGTGGTAAGGTTTTTGAGTGACCTATGGCTACTTAAGGTCACTGGGTGGCGGCAACTTAAGGACAGAACTTTGTGAATCATTTTAAAGTTATCAACCCAAAGATAAGGCTGGACCTAGAAACAAGGTTCTTCCCATCTAAGGATGCAGGAGCCATTGATCCATAGGAGGGCACTTCCTGAAGGAGCGGAGAAAAATACTAAGAGGCTCTGAGTGACTCACAGTCATTCTAAACAGCCATAATAACAACCCAATTAAAGATCCAGCCATTTAGCCTAATTTTGTTTCACCTCCATAGGTTTAATCTTCTTAGACTCAAGTACTACGATCTCCAATAGAAAACAAAATAACCCTCACTCTTGATGCCCAGATATGTTGGGGAGGAAGTAAGAGGAAAAAACACAAGTGCAGAGATACCATCCACAGGCAGAAGAAATACCAGAAATCCTCCGTGCTCAATAAACACTCATTCATGTACTCCCCCAAAGAACTTTCACTGAGTCCCAGGTATGCCCCAGACACAGGGGATGCAGCCATGAATAAAACTGGTGCCTCATTTTTGAAAACCAATATTCCAACACACTGAGGAAGTGCGGTAACAGTCAGACACTAGAGAAAAAAATCACAGCCCAAAGGAAGAGCAAATCACCTCCACGTGAGAGGGGACAGAGCCAGAGGCTGCTTCACATCACAGGGAGCACAGGCAGGAATAATGAACATAGAGCACAGAGAATCCTTCTTATTTGGCTACATTTTACAGGTATATTTAAATGAAACATTAATGAGTATATGTGTACTCAACAATAACAGGCAACACAACTGGACATTAGTCACAATCCATAGAGGTGATTCACATAATTTAAAAGAATTAGACCTATGCAAATCGCAGCCCAATCCTTAGGAGGAAAGGCATTAGTCGACTAAATACATAAATGTATAGAATCAACATTCCACTGCCAGGGAACAATCAAGCAGTGATCACACAACACAATCGCATGGGAGCAGAGCTTTTCACGCCTTAATGTGCGCACACACGAGCTGGAAGCTGGGGTGGAGCCTGACAGTCTGCATTTCTAATAAGCTCCCGGGTGGTGCAGACAGGGCTGGGCCCGTGGCCCACTCTGAGTGAGGAGGATGAGAAAGGTCAGTTCTGACTGAGCATCCTAGACACCTACAGAGGGGGCTCATAAATGAGACAAATTCCAGTTCTCATCTGAAACCTAATGAGTCAGAATCTTCGGAGATGAGGTTCCCTGTAATTTCTCTCTAAGCTATAAGGTGGTTCTCAAGTGCAGCCAGACTTGTGAAATCACAGTCACGTTGACTTTTTGTATACCTCACCCCAAGAAACAGGGCAGTTCTTTTCTGTACACAGAAAATGCCAGCAGCTGTAGAAAACATCCATGGAGAAAATGAGTCAGAAAGAGGAAGCCCAGCTAACCTGACCAGGCTGATCAACTCAACCATGGTGATGCCTAGAATCACAGCCTCCATAGGCTGATACCTGTGGTAGCATCTATCTTGACCCTTTTCATCCACTGTAACTGCTTTCCAAAGCTAGTGCTTAGATCATTATCATCTCTTTAGCTTCATAAAACACACCGAAGAGGAAAAGGACTTTTTTTTTTTTTGCCTAAAAATTATAGATAAGGGGTCATCCATGATGAAAGAGTGGAAAGAAGCCAAAAGACAGACATGCAATCAACCAGCCCAGTGCCTCCGGGCTCCAGTCTCGAAAGGGCTCTTCAGCCACAAACACCCTCACTACAAAGTGCAATTCTGTTAATAAAAGGGACTGAGTGCAATGTAGTCTTTCAAGGCTTTCATGCACAAAATCGCTTCTGGAAAAAAGGGAAAGGAATCGTTTACCGTCTCCAGTGGAACAGGCGCTAGACCTGGGTCCACTTGAAACACGAGCATTTCATATTTCTGCATGTCCGATTTCCATCTAAGGAGACATTTATGTCCCATGTATTCGGCCTCTTGCTCCCAATTTCTATCCATCTCATTAAAAGTTGTAAGCGATAATCCCCTGATTACCCTGGCAGAGGGCAGGAAAATCGGAAAATCTTCAACTAGGATTAAGATATTCATAGCAGTACTAGTCACAAGAGCTGAGACGTGCAAGCAACCTAAAAGTCCATCACCATATAACTGGATAAAGAAGATATGGTACATATGAACAATGGAATATACCTCAGCCGTGAAAAAGAATGCCATCTGAAATAATGCCATCTGCAGCAACATGGATGATTATGCAGCAACTACAGATTATTATGCCAAGTGAAGTAAGTCATAAAAGAGAATGATAAATACCATATGAGATCACTGCTACGTGGAATCTAAAATATGACACAAATGAACGTATGTACAAAACAGAACGAGATTCACAAACGTAGAGAACAGACTTCTGGTGGCTCGGTGGGGGAGGAGTGGGTTGGGAGCTTCAGATTGGCAGATGCAAACACTTTCTATGGGATGAATAAACAAGGTTGTACTGTATAGCATAGAGAACTACACTGACTATATGCAATAAATCATAATGGAAAAGAACACAATGGAATACTATTCAGTCATAAAAAGAAATTTCCCCATATGCAGCAACATGGATGGACTTGTAGGGTATTATGCTAATGAAATTAGTCAGGCAGAAAAAGTATTTGTAATATCACTTATATGTGGAATCTAAAAACCATAGCAAACTAGAGAATAAAAAAAAACCTAGCGGGTTCACAGACATAGAGACAAACTAGTAGTTACCAGTAGGGGGTGTGGGGGGTACAATACAGAGGTAGGGAGAAAAAGGGATTATTGTGGGATTATATGAAGTCATGTATGTGAAACTTTTGAAAACTGTAAAGCACTACAGAATTTAAAGAGCTCTTCATCCAATTTTTTTTTAAGTGTTGTCAGTTCAGTCTCTCAGTCATGTCTGACACTTTGCGACCCCCTGGACTGCAGTACACCAGGCCTCCCTGTCCATCACCAATTCCTGGAGTTTACTCAAACTCATGTCCATTGAGTCGGTGATGTCATCCAACCATCTCATCCTCTGCCATCCCCTTCTCCTCCCGCCTTCAACCTTTCCCAGCACCAGGGTCTTTTCAAATGAGTCAGTTCTTCACATCAGGTGGCCAAAGTATTGGAGTTTCAGTTTCAACATCAGTTCTTCCAATGAACACCCAGCACTGATTTCCTTTAGGATGGACTGGTTGGATCTTCTTGCAGTCCAAGGGACTCTCAAGAGTCTTCTCCAACACCACAGTTTGAAAGCATCAATTCTTCAGTGCTCAGCTTTCTTTATAGTCCAACTCTCACATCCATACACGACTACTGGGAAAACCATAGCTTTGATTAGATGGACCTTTGTTGGCAAAGTAATGTCTCTGCTTTGTAATATGCTGTCTAGGTGGGGTTCTCTGGTGATTCAGACGGTAAAGCGTCTGTCTGCAGTCCAGGAGACCCAGGTTCGATTCCTGGGTTGGGAAGATCCCCTGGAGAAAGAAACGGCAACCCACTCCAGTACTCTTGGCTGGAAAATCCCATGGATGAATGAGCCTAGTAGGCTAAGCCCATGGGGTCGAAAAGAGCTAGAGTGGGGTTCTCTGGTGATTCAGACGGTAAAGCGTCTGTCTGCAGTCCAGGAGACCCAGGTTCGATTCCTGGGTTGGGAAGATCCCCTGGAGAAAGAAACGGCAACCCACTCCAGTACTCTTGGCTGGAAAATCCCATGGATGAATGAGCCTAGTAGGCTAAGCCCATGGGGTCGAAAAGAGCTAGACATGACTGAGTGACTTCACTTTCACTGGGTATTGTAGTCAGGGTCAATAAGCAAGGCCATGTCCTCCTCCTCTCTATTTAATGCTCTCAGGAGAAAGATCCAAAGCTCCCTCAACTATACATGGATCACATCACTCAAGTGAAAAAAGCGGGGACGGGGGAGCAGCAGCTTGCAATTCCTACCACGTGCCACACACAGAATGTTCATCTTTCTATCTCAAGTCCTAAGAAGGTAACTGTATAAAGAAATGAATAACTGGATAAATAACTGGAAATAACAGGATGAACAACATCCTGTCCTCCAGGACTTCCATTTTCTAGCTGGAAGACCAGACAGCACAGTGTAACTGCAAGTGCAGTGAAGGAGGTTCCGGCTCAGAGTGGCAGCTAGGAAGTGGTGAGGCCTGCGTCAGGATTCAGGTCTTCCAATTCCATGTCACTTGCTCTGCTGCTTTAGCCCACATTGCGTTCTTGCAAACAGATGTCAACAGCCTTACAGGATCAGAGAGGGAGGAGGGCTCAGCTGGGGGCGGAGTGGCTGGGAAAGGCGGCAGGATGGGGTGGCATGTGACGCAGGCTCAGGGGAGGAACCAAACTGCCTGTCTGTCAGGGGCCCATCACTTGGACAGCTGTCTTGCACCGAATCTGCTGGGAATCGACTACCACTTACCGGTATTCAATAAGCATGGAGGGGGGATGGGGAGTGGAGGTGAGCTGGGGGAGGAGACAGGGCAATGTCTTTTCAAATGTATGTCTTTTTTCCTCTTCTTTAAAAAAAATTTTTTTATCCTTATCTGCTAGGACAAGGAAGGAAGGGACAAAAGCCTAGGATAGGAAAGAAATAAAAAAATTTCCTCTTCAACCAAAAAAATACACCGCGGGGACAGTCAGAGGTTCCTGACAATTTATTCCATCTGTGGAAGCATGACTCTTAAAATGGAGAATCACCCAGAAAATCTCCTATGGGGCCTGAACCTCTGCCATGTAATGATTTTTCCTTCTTAAGGGAATAAAGGTTAACAAAGGGCAACCTTTTTTCTAAATAAGGTCGCACAGTCCTTTTTGCAATCAGATACCTGCCCTGAGAATTAACACATCCAAATCCCCTGCTTGAATGGACATCTCCCTAATCTACTTCTGGAGAGGCGCATGCTTTTGTTTAAAACCCCCAAGACCCTGCCAGCTGAGGTCCAGCCATAAGCAGAGACGGCAATTTAATTTTGCCAAAAGCTCAGGACCTCAGCCCTAGGGAGAATCAGCCCTTAGTGAAGGCTCCAGGGCTGAGGCACCCGCCCCCCCGCCCCGGCCATGCCCACCCCAACTATGAGGGAACACACAGACCCAGGGGGTCTCAGGGCCTTTGAGATAATTGAAGATGCTAGCTACAAACACTGAGGATCAAAATGCATATGACACCTATTGGCCGCTCTGCTGTCCCTTGGCCTCCTACCATTTGTCTTCCTGGAAATAGAGGAATCCCAGTATCACCCCGACAGAGGGCAGCTGCACACCAAATTCAGGCAGATCCAAAAACCACCTTCCTCACCAGGATCCTCCCTTCTTGCAGACAAGCAGCTTCCGTGCTGTTTACTTAGACATTTGATTTAGCCACCCTGTGATGGGCCTTACAGTGTAGGAGAGTAAAGGGCGTGATGCTGGGTAGATCTGGGAGAACTTTTGGTAAGGCAAGCTTAGAACGGATTCACTCCGGACAATAACATGCTCAAATTCATCCTATACTTGTAAAAAAAAAAAAAAAAAAAAAGCCAAGGGTAGATGGAAAGACAGTTACTTACTACACAAGTATTATGAACCAGACATGGGGATGGAGGCTTCAGCTGCATTATCTTGCTTAGTCCCCTTCTCACAGCAACCCTACCAGGTGGATGGGTTACCACCATTTCACAGGTGAGGAAACTGCACAGGAGCTCTCTAACTGGCCTGCGCTCATGCAGCCATTAGATGCTGAAGCAACATTTGAACCCAGATCTGGGTGCCCCGTGTCGGGCAGTATGGCTCTGCCCTCTGACACAATCGAAGATTCTCAGATGAAAGTTTACTGTTGAGTTACTAGTGCTGCGGCTGGCCAACAGCAGTTCAGAGACCAGACTTCCCAGATCGTGGTTTACAGGCATGAACTGGACCCTCCAGCTACAAACTACACACATCCTANGTATGGCTCTGCCCTCTGACACAATCGAAGATTCTCAGATGAAAGTTTACTGTTGAGTTACTAGTGCTGCGGCTGGCCAACAGCAGTTCAGAGACCAGACTTCCCAGATCGTGGTTTACAGGCATGAACTGGACCCTCCAGCTACAAACTACACACATCCTAACCCAGAGTCGCAAAGGAGGCAGAAGGGAACACAAGGCAAATGCAGACTTACAATCCTTCTTCCACCCCAACAGGAAGGCACACAGACACTCCGAGTGCTCCAAAGTCGCACAGTGAGAAGGCGGCCAGAGCATCATCCTTGGCCAGTGCACTCTTTCCAAAGCACCACCTCAAATCACCTCCCCAGAGGCTCAAACGTGGCCATGCTCTCTGTGGTTACATCAATTCCACCACAGGGCACTTACCCTGGTAGTCCAGGGGTTAAGAATCTGCCTGCCAGTGTCGGGGATACGGGTTCTGTCCCTGGTCCAGGAACTAACATCCCACATGGGGTTCCTGAGGCAGATGCTCAAATGAGATAACGACACATCAGAGAGAGGGGAACAACCCAAGGCCTCTCATCGGTCTGAGGGGTTTTGAAGTCAGCACAGCATCCTGAGTCACAGAGTGGGGAACAGGTAAAACTGTGATACTTATCTACTCCTTTATGAGTGGGAAAGTATACAAGATACTTCAGACATTTGCTAAAAAAACACAGTAGTCTCACCTGTAATTGAAGGAAAGCTCAATCACTTAGTTAAAACTTGCTAATCCTGAATTCCTCCTTCCTGGAAGATCCCAAAGTAAACGAACCACCACTACATTCTCAGAGGGTTTTGTTTTGTAAGATCTTTCTGATGTGGGCCATTTAAAAAGTATTAAATTTGTTACAATGTTGCTTCTGTTTTATGTTTGGGTTTTTTGGCTGTGAGGCATGTGGGATCTTAGCTTCCCAATCAGAGATCAAACGCACATCCCCTAAACTGGAAGATAAAGTCTTAACCATTGGACCACCAGGGAAGTCTCTTCAGTGTATTACTTTTCATCTATCCTAGCTCTTCTTAAAACCTTATTCTTCACATTTTCTGGACATCTTTGTTTGCATCCATCAATCTCACCTTCCCTTCCCACACCTTCCCCAACACCTACTCCCCATCACAACCACCACCAGATCACATTTATCCAGTATTTCTATATTAGACACAGAGGATCCTGTAAAAAGAAAGTGATGTTTACTTGGCCAAAGCCCCTTCCTCATACAAAAATACCATAGGCAGAAAATCTAATGATGCTCTATCAGTGTCTTTAAAACAACTTAAGAACATATCAACAACTCAGAGAAGCTTTTGCTGATACCAAGACACAAGACAAGGAATTCAATTAACATTCTTCTAGGAAAGATGGACAAACAGTAGCCCACTCCAGTATTCTTGCCCAGAAAATCCTGTGGACAGGGAAACCTGGTGGATTGCCGTCCATAGGGTCGCACAGAGTCGGACAAGACTGAAGCGACTTAGCATGCATGCATGCATTGGAGAAGGAAATGGCAACCCACTCCAGTATTCTTGCCTGGAGAATCCCAGGGACAGAGGAGCCTGGTGGGCTGCCGTCTATGGGGTCGCTCAGAGTCGGACACGACTGAAGCGACTTAGCAGTAGCAGCAACAGGAAAGATGGACTGTATCCAAATCTAGTTGCCCTAAGGCTGTCCATAATTTTTACTCAAATTCAGGCATAAGCACAGCCTGAGTACACAGCCTGGGAATATGTGGCCAGGCATATTCATTTTTCCGAGCATCTGTCTCTGGGATGTGGTGAAGGTCTGCCATCACGGTTCTTCTGATGACATGGAGAGATGTGCTCTAAGCCATGCAGTGATGGCCCCACAAATAAGTTAGGGCACTACAACCGCCTGGAACAAGTCAAAACACTATTTAAGAAAAAATGAATTCACAAATCAGTCTAATCTTTACAACAGTCCCTTTTTGAAAAGGGCAACATCCTTGAGGTCAGGGGTTGTGTCATACTCTTTTATATGTTCCCCCTCTCCAATATTTAGCAGGATACCGCGTAGAATGGTCAAGATGTACTGTTACTCATGAGTATTTTTGAAACCTGTATGCAGGTCAGGAAGCAACAGTTAGAACTGAACAGGGAACAACAGACTGGTTCCAAACAGGAAAAGGAAGCATCACCGACTTGATGCACATGAGTTTGGGTGAACTCTGGGAGTTGGTGATGGACAGGGAGGCCTGGTATACTGTGGTTCATGAGGTCACAAAGAGTCAGGCACGACTGAGCGACTGAACTGACTGACTGACTGACTGACTATATTTCACTTTTAAAAGTACTTTCCCCCCTGTTTTTATCTTATTTTGTATCTTATTTTACTGAGCCTAGACTGCATGTTGTTATGTTGTTTGCTTCTTAATAAAAAGTGGGATCAACAGCTCTAGGGGTCAGCAAGGTCAAATAGGCGGTGTCAGGAAACAGCACATAAAGTGGAAGAAGTTTGAAGTAGAAGAAGTGTTAATCAAGGTAATACTGCCAAGGACTTCCCTGATGGTCCAGTGGTTAAGAAACCTTTTTCCAATGCAGGGGACACAGGTTTGAACCCTGGTCTGGCAACTAGGATCCCATGTGCTACAACTAAGATCTAATGCAACCAAATTAAAAAAAAATTTTTTAAGGTAATGCTGAGCACAAACCAAAATGCCCAGAGCTCTAAACAGCACATCTCTCCCACGTGGCAGTCTCCTGAGTCACATCTATAAGGAATCCCATGATTGCTTAATGGGCTGGGAGCAACCATCCCAGGTCTTAGGAATCCCATGATCAGTCCAGGAGCTTACACACCTGATAGTCAACACCATGCAAGCTAACCAGACCCAAGCAGCTCAATGTCAGAATCCATGTCAGAAGAGATCATCAGAAGAAGAATGCAGCGGCAGCAGCCTGGATCATCATCTTCTGCATTTGTCAAACACATGTAAACAAGAGATTTCTCTACATCCTCATCGATCCTTTCCACTCCTACATAATTTGGAGGCAGGCAGGACAGTCAGATGGAGTCAAAGGGAACTCAGGGTTCACAAGGCTTTTGTACTTCTGTCTCCAGGATTTACTCTTGCCACAGGGCAGAGAGGATGCTCTGTTCCTGCCTCAGGCAAGTTTTTCCTGTATGTGGGTTCTGAGGACATCAGCCTTTTCACCTGCATTCAGGAGCAGACCCTGCAGAGAACAAGAGTGCCCACTTCAGGCAAGTCCCAAGTACAAAGAGCACTTGCAAACCAGACTTCCCTTTAAAGGAGGGCGTGGTCCTCTTTACATGCTCACCTCCTCTGGGAAACACAGATTAAACCACCCAAGCTCAATATTAACCAAAGGGTTGCGGCTAAGATTAGTGTAGGACAGAAAGACATCTTGTGCTTTCTGACGTGATATACTGAGAAAGATTCAAAGCATCATTTATGTAGCATTCCTGACAGAAACACATCCAATCATGAGGAATCTCCTAGTGAGGCATTATCATACAAATCCAAACTGCTAGAAGTAACTAACATTTTTTAAGAGTGTAAGTCAATGTCATCAAACACATACACACACACACACACAGGCACACACAAAGGCAGAGGGACTGTTCCTAATTAAAAGGATGACAGATATGTGACAACTGAATAAAATCAGCATGATCCTGGACTGAATCCTATGTCAGGGGAAGAGTTATTATCGTAAGTAGCAAAACTGGGGTATGAACTGCATAGTCAACAATAGTACATCAGGGTTATACATCCTCATTATAAAGCTACTATATTTCAATAAAAACTAATTTGAAAACAATTTTTTTTTTTAAAGAAAAAGATATGCAGATTGGGGAAAATGTTATACATGTCCTGTTTTACTAACTAAACTATAGTTACAAAGAGGAATGTCTTTGCTCTTAGGAAAGACATGCAGAAGCTATTTAGGGGTCAACTGGCATGACGTGTGTAACTTCAAATGGTTCAAAAAAGATAATAGGCATCAATATGGAAAGATAAAGCAAATGAGGCAAAATAGTCATAATTGATGAATTAAGTTTAGACTATATAGGAGTTCTTTGTATGCTGGCAACTTTTCTGTAAGTTTATTTTAAAATAAAGCTTTTTAAAACAACATAAATTCAAATTCAACTTGCAAAGTGTTTCTACAGTAACACTGGTTGAANAATATGGAAAGATAAAGCAAATGAGGCAAAATAGTCATAATTGATGAATTAAGTTTAGACTATATAGGAGTTCTTTGTATGCTGGCAACTTTTCTGTAAGTTTATTTTAAAATAAAGCTTTTTAAAACAACATAAATTCAAATTCAACTTGCAAAGTGTTTCTACAGTAACACTGGTTGAATGAGGCAAGGCCCCCATCCCATAGGAAAAGCACCTGTCACCATCCACCCACCCCCAGACCCAGGTGACTGTGTCCCTCTTCCACCTGAAAGTCAATATCTGGCCAAGCTCGGCCATTGAGATTCACCTCCCAGGAATCTGAAACTGAGCCAGGAAGAAGTGAGAACACTGAGCAGAAGAGAGGGCAACTTCAGGTACGAGGTCTCCGCATAGAGCGGGCAGAGGAGCGGGTCTGGTTTTGATGAGGAGGACGCGGTGACACTGGACAGGACTGTCTCAGAGCACGAATGAGCACACTGGTGGGTATGTCTCCAGAACACAGCAGTCATTCAATAAAGGCTGGCTGCAATCAGCAATTGCACTGAACACCACCACAACTCCACCCCACCCCCACTTCATTCTGGCCACCTCAACTGTGTCTGTTCCTTGGTAACAGACTATCAATACAACAAGATGAAGATCCCCATGAACTCCTGCCCACAAAGGTAGACTGGGGAGTGCAGCCACCCACCCTCCCCTACTCCCACGCTGCCGCCCTGTTTCCACCAAAGAAGGGATGGCTCCTTCTCTGCTCATACCCACAGCCTCTTATCCAGGGACAAACTGGCCGCAGCAAAGGGTGCAGCCTGTAACGGAGACCACGCAACCTCTACCAGGCACACACACTGTGGCAAACAGCCAGAAGGAAAAGACTTGGGCCTCGACCAGGCAGGAAACCTGGATCCTTGTACTACTAACCTCAGTGAAAACCTAGTAAATTACCACTCTCATCTGACCTGCAGGCAGACAGAATAATGGTACGCAAAGTTGTCTATGTCCTCACCTCTATAACCAGTGTGCATGCTACATTACATGGCAAAATGGACTTTGCAGACGGGGTTAATTTAAGGATCTTGAAGTAGGGAGATTTTCCTGGATTTTCCAAGTGAGTCCAATGGAGTCAAAAAGATCCATAAAAGCAGGGAACCTTTCCCAGCTATGGTCAGCGGAAGATCAAAATGTAGCAGGATTTGAAGATGGAAGGAAACAAGCCAAGGAAAACAGGTGGCCTCTAGAACCTGAAAAAAGGCAAAGAGATGGAATTCTCCTCTAGAGCAGGGGTCCCCACACTCCAGGATCTAATGCCTGATGGTGTGAGGTGGAGCTGATGTGGTAATAATAGGAATAAAGTACACAAGTGTAATGCGCTTGAATCATCCCCAAACTACCCCCACCCCCTGCCTGGTCCATGGAAAAACTCTTTCACAAAACCAGTCCCTGGGGTCAAAAAGGCTGGGGATGGCTGATCTAGAGCCCCCGGAGGAACAGAGCACTTGATTCTAGCCTCCTGAGACTCGTATCAGGCTTCTCAGCTGCAGAATTGTAGGATCAAATAGACCTCTGGTGTTTAAGTCCCTACGTTTGGGGCCATTTGTGAGAGCGGCACTAGAAAACCAATACGGACTTTATCCCCTCCTCCGGAAATGAGAGGGTTTCCATCCTTTCTGAGAAGCGGGGTCAGGAGGACTCCTAGGACACCCCTGGAGAAACCTTGGCCCTTGACCATAAGCTCTCTGAAGGTAAGCAATTCACAAAACCAACAACCTCCATGTCAGATGGAATTTATTTAGTATCATCCGCCCTTGTTTTGTGGGCTTCCCAGGTGGCCAAGAGGCAAAGAATCTGCCTGGCAATGCAGGAGACGCAGAAGGCATGACTTTGATCCCTGGGTCTGGAAGATTCCCTGGAGGAGGAAATGGCAACCCACTCCAGTATTCTCACCTGGGAAATCCCATGAACAGAGGAGCCCCTGGCAGGCTATATATAGGCCATAGGGTGGCAGAGACAAGACACAAGTAGGCATGAGCATGCATGCCCTTGTTTTGTATTTTGCCACTAGAACTCATTCTTTTTTTAGTAATAAAAATAAAATGCCTCCCAAGTTACTAAGTAACTGGCAAACCCCAGGGGCCCAGAACACCAGCATCCGCATTGTATCCGATTGATCAGTAAACATTCCCCAACAACCACGCCCACCCCAGAGAGCTTTAGCGCTGCCTCAGATCCAGTAGTGAAATCACCATGGCCGCCTTCCAGATTTCTGAGTCATCTTCACCACTGCAGGTCCAAGCAGCAGCAGCTGGATTTTGACCTCAAGGCACCAAAGCCCAAAGCCAGCCCTGGAAATTCAGCTGCTGCACAAGGGCCCCCAGCCCCCACCTCCCTTCTCTAACATCTCCCCTCTGCAACTGCCCTGATGTCTCCTGGGAGCCATGCAGCTGGCTGAGGGACACACTGCCAAGTGTAACCCATGGGTGTAGTGATGTGCTCCAGCTACATCACGGGAGCTACTTAAACTGATTGCCTCTGTTCTCAGGAGGGTGTTTGAGGGTATTTCTTATCACGGAAATATTTCCAATGAATGAAACATCTGGGGAAGACAGCTACTGTCCTAACTCTGATGCAGTCTCCCTAGAAGGGCCTGTGACAAGCCTCGTGGCTGTAGTGAAGATGGTAGTTTTTTTGAGCAAAGCCTATTTGTAGCCTCCACTTCTTTGTTCTCCCAAGAGCTGGAGAGTGTGTGTGTCCCCTGCAAGTGCAGGTCTAAGGACAAGAGGTCAAAGTCCATCAAAACAGACCCAGGAGAAGGGAGCTGTCATTCCTTCTGACAATCTGCTGCATCTCCTCAAACCTGGGGCCCGCCAGGTGGGCTGCCCAGGGGACCTATTCAAGTACAGAGAGCATCACCTCTAAAGCAGAGAGCAGCTAGATACCAGGGACTTGTACTGGAAATGGTTCTGGCCCAAAAGGGAGTCTGTTCTAAGCGCCGTGGGGCAGGAATTGGCCAGACAAGGTGCCAGCTGCTTTACAAAAGGAAGAAGCCTGTTTTAGGGTGGGCAGGCCAACAAAGCTCAGCCACGGGGAATTTGATCACCTTTTTATCATCCTGTCATCACCCACTCTAGTTAAACCCAAGATCTGCCACAGATGCCTGCCAAGTGACAATGCAGGACCATGGCTCTGCCTTGAAGGAAAGTGCTCCTGAAACGTCACACAGTCATTCTGGGTGCCCGGGAGACCCCGGCCACAGACAGCCCAGCACGGCCACAATAATCTGCCCAAGAGTCTCCCTCTGAGCAGGAGCAGAGGTGGGGAACTGGAGAAGGAGGCGAGCCCTCAAATGCCTGGGCAGAAGGGAGCCGCCTCCAACCTGACCCACATCTTCCCTCTCCCACGTGCTTCAACACAGGCTCCGGAGCATCCATCAACAGCACCACTGCATATAAACAGAACGAGAAGGATGCAGAGAAACGGAGCCTGCGGAGAGGAACGGGCAAGGCCAGAGCTAAGGCCTCAGAGGCTGAAACACAGAACCGGAAAAGACATCCTGGCACCCCTTGCTACTCACAGACTTTGTTTGAAGCCCTAGAAACTCCTAGACCTGGCGTGGCAATAATTTTTTTTTTCAAGTCCTCTATATATTAAGCTTTCAAAATGACAATTTTTCAGGACTAACAACATTCTGTGCTAGTGACAGCTCTTAGGTCACTGGGCACCTAAGAGTATCTCATCTTTTTAAAGGTAAATTTTTAAAGGTGCATAACTTCTGACCTCAAGAGTCTACAGAAATGCCACATGGTCTACAAATAAATATTTTTACAATGCTCACTGCAGTATTACCAAAATGTAAGGAGAGGGAGGGTAGGAAGCCCAGCCAGCAATGAGAGAATGAAAGCTCATACAACTTACATTTTCATGTAAAAAATAAGACACAACAATTAACAACAACAAAATAATAATGTGGTCTTTCAATATAGGGTCGATTTTTTTTAGCATGAAAAGTGTGTCTGTAATAGTTTTTAAAATACATTACAGCACCACCACATTATTATACCATATTAATTTAAAAGGAAAAAACATGTTTTCTCATGTTTTTTAAATAATGTCAGGAGTATAAAGAGTCCTACTACTACTTTGAAAATACCTTCCCTTCTCACAAAAAGCGAAGGGTGTCAACAGTATCCTTTATTGTTCATAAAGCAGGTAAAAGCTCTATCTGCAAGGAGGAAAGAGTTGTAAAAAAAAAAAAAACTGCCAAATCCCCAGTCAGTCATTCCTTTAATTAGACATATTGCTTTTTTAGGCTTTTCTTTTTTTAATAAAGAGAAACATGCCCCTAAGGGTCCCAAATGAGAGAAAGCATTTGGATTGGAAGTCACCACAGACCCACAACTGCAGACAAGGTCACACAACAGATCAGAACATCCCAGTTCGCTGGATAGGGGCGTCTCTGGGTAGTCAGCCACAGGCTGCGGGCGAAATCCTTCCGTGCCCCAGACCCCACGTGACCTGTGAGCAGTGCTGGGTCTAGGGTTGGCATGTTTTGAAATGAGGGAGATTGAGAGAATCCTGCATTGAGGCAGAGGCAGGAAGAACTGCAAATCACAAAGTATCTGAATGTTGTTTATTGCTTCATTTGAAGGTCTGTGTCTATCTTTTGGCATCCTAAAATTTATTACATTGTGATTTTTTTTAAGTATATCTAGTACAAAAAGGGGAGATAGTCCCAAATTCGGGGAAGGCAATGGCACCCCACCCCAGTACTCTTGCCTGGAAAATCCAATGGACGAAGTAGCCTGGTGGGCCGCAGTCCATGGGGTCGCTAACAGTCGGACAGACTGAGCGACTTCACTTTCACTTTTCTCTTTCATGCATTGGAGAAGGAAATGGCAACCCACTCCAGTATTCTTGCCTGGAGAATCCCAGGGATGGGGGAGCCTGGTGGGCTGCCATCTATGGGGTCACACAGAGTCGGACACGACTGAAGTGACTTAGCAGCAGCAGCAGCAGCAGCAGCCCCAAATTTGGCAACCCTATAGCATGAACTGTGTTGTTAAAGAAGACTCTTGAGAGTCCCTTGGACTGCAAGGAGATCCAACCAGTCCATTCTGAAGGAGATCAACCCTGGGATTTCTTTGGAAGGAATGATGCTAAAGCTGAAACTCCAGTACTTTGGCCACCTCATGCGAAGAGTTGACTCATTGGAAAAGACTCNAGAAGACTCTTGAGAGTCCCTTGGACTGCAAGGAGATCCAACCAGTCCATTCTGAAGGAGATCAACCCTGGGATTTCTTTGGAAGGAATGATGCTAAAGCTGAAACTCCAGTACTTTGGCCACCTCATGCGAAGAGTTGACTCATTGGAAAAGACTCTGATGCTGGGAGGGATTGGGGGCAGGAGGAGAAGGGGACGACCGAGGATGAGATGGCTGGATGGCATCACTGACTCAATGGACATGAATCTGGGTGAACTCCGGGAGTTGGTGATGGACAGGGAGGCCTGGCGTGCTGCAATTCATGGGGTCGCAAAGAGTCGGACACGACTGAGCAACCGAACTGAACTGAACTGATAGCATGAAACACAGGTCCAAGAGGCTGGACAGCCTGACGGGGATTACCGGATGGGAAGAATGTCATTAGAGGGGGATCCACTCTTTCTACAAAGTTTTTACTCCTCTTCTTTAATTACATGTTGTAAATTACCTTTGTAACTTTGTAAAGTAAAATTACATTTTAAGGAAATATAAGCAAAACCTGTTACAGAAAAGAGTATACTCTTTTTTTTTTTTTTTCCCCAAGACCCTCATCCAGTCTCTCCCCTATTACTGAAAATAACTGAAGAACCCAGAGAGGAGGACTTAAGTCCACAAAAGGCAAGGAAACACTTACTGTTGTGTTTACCTGTTAAGGCTTGCAATTACCAGAGATTCCTCTGACTACTGTTACCAGCAGCCTGTTTGCTCAGGGGTTCATCAGCAGTGCTTATTAAGCCATTGCTCTTCTGATACACTGGCTTTATACAAGCCAATGGAAGAGAGAAAATACATTGTTGGGTTCATTTAACAAATGTTTATTGAGCCTAAGGCTGAGTGCTGGGCCCTGGGATACAGGATAAAGCATAATCCCCCTGTCCTCAGGGACTTGTTTCTACAGACCAAGAACTTGGTTTCAGACATGAGCAAAGAGCTCGACCAGAGGGAATACAGCCAGACAGCGGGAGGAAGGGGCACTTCAGCGAGTCTCGGAAGAGTGAATGGCCAGGATGAATACACAGTGCTCCAAGAGCATCAGAGCTAAAACCATTCTCTCGTCTCACCTCCTTCCTTTCACTGTTGAGCAAACAAGTCCAGAAAACAGAAGCCACTAGACACTGGTGCCAGTATGAGAAAGTAAAGTTGCAGGTAGACATTCTCGGGCCCAAGGTCACCCACTATAGAGCAAGGAGGCAAACCCAGCTCCCACTAGCTCCGAATCCTTAACTCTGGACACAAAAGCCTAAAGAAGTGAGAAGGAGCGGCTTCCAAGATCCAGTTTTATGTTTTCATGGGTGGGTGGGCCCACCTTGCCACTCCAGTGGGGAGGTACAGGCATGAACTTGGTAACACAGAATTTGCAACCCAAGTCTAACAGTACAGTTCCTCCACTGCCTAAAACATGAGGACAGGAGTGCACACCTTGCCTCGAAGACCTAGTAATAGGGATTCAACTTAATTCTGCATTTGGTGAGTGATTCAGTGGCTCAGAACGTAAAGCATCTGCCTATAATGCAGAGACCTGGTTTTGATCCCTCAGTCGGGAAGATCCTCTGGAGAAGGAAATGGCACCCCACTCCAGTACTCTTGCCTGGAAAATCCCATGGACGGAGGAGCATGGTAGGCTACAGTCCACGGGGTCGCAAAGAGCTGAACACAACTTAGTGACTTCACCTTCAGTTTCACCTTCCAGTTTATACACNATGGCACCCCACTCCAGTACTCTTGCCTGGAAAATCCCATGGACGGAGGAGCATGGTAGGCTACAGTCCACGGGGTCGCAAAGAGCTGAACACAACTTAGTGACTTCACCTTCAGTTTCACCTTCCAGTTTATACACAAACTCAGCATATATATGAAGCCAAAATCAAGGAAACTCATTCAAAATCAAAACCCATAAACTCTAGAATTGTGCACCTGATACAGAATAAACAAAATAACCCTGAGCAGAATGAGGTTACTCGGAAATGGTCAGATACAGGAATCCCACACGGTGATCAGAAAATGGTCTTCAGAAACAATGCAATCAGGACTTCCCTGGTGTCTAGTGGTTAACAACTGGCCTTGCAATGCAGTGGATGCAGGTTCAAGCACTGGTCAGGGAGCTAAGATCCCACGGGCCTCAGAGGAACTAGGAGTCCACCCAGCCAAAAATAAATTAATTAGAATGGTTTAAAAAATGCCTTCAACCTGACTTCTCACCTTCTGCCTCCAGCACGAGCCATCAAGGATTAAGTTGCAGCCCTGAATCTTAGGGCCACTGGCGGGGCTGGCAGGAGCTAGCAGGGGTGGGGTGAAAAGTCAGCCTCCCAAGTGCACTCTTCTCTTAGTTCGTTTCTGCAAAGCAATGACCAAGTTCCTTCTATAACTCAAGAGGCCAAAGTGCTACAGAAGCAATATTTTAAAGCTGACACACAGGGCAGGGTCACACCCTCTATGGGTAAAATGAGGCTGAGATGGAAGAAAAATAGCACAAATAATCAGCCATTCAGTCTTGCCCCCAGTAGTGAAGTTCTCTTTCTAGCTGTGATGCAGGTGATGAAAGAAAGAGGAGATAAAACCCTGCCCAAGGTCCAGCAGACCAGGCTGGACCCTCATCTGACTTGCTACGTGATCCCAGGCAGTGCCTTCACCCCCGACCCCAATCCTGTCCTCTATGAAATGGTCACTACCTGCCTCGTGAGTCGTCAGGAGGGCTAAGGCACAAGGTCATGTGCCAAGTGCTTTGCCTTAAACCTCATATGTTGTAAGTATTCCATAAACGGCCACTGGAACTATTAACTACCCAAGAGGCAAAGCAGTCTGGCTCCTTGTAAAAACTACACGACTTCTGAGAGGCCTGACCGCAGCTGTCCAGAAGTGCTGAGCCTGCAATAGCACACCCGCATCTCGGGAGAATAGCCCCAGGGCCAGTTCACCAGCTGGATTCAAGATGCCCTCTTTGGCAGCAGCGTCCTGAGCCTCCCCCAATAGCCCCTTGAACCCTCTCTCTGCCTGCTTTTTCTGTGGTCAGTTCTCTGCTTCCAATCTAGTCTCTCTTCTCAACAACCCACTTAAGTGCGTTAGCCTAGCTGAGGCAGCCTGCTCTTATAAACAAGAAACAGCCTCAGTGTTTTCAGAAATGCTGACTTCAAAACAGGCACACTCATCCTATGAGGCAGAGACCTCATAGGATTCCACCTCAAGAATCTCAAAAGCGCAGAACTTAAAGGGAGGATTTCCCTGACAACACCATAGCACAGCATTAACGAGGTACGAGCTCAGACACTGGTGAGGGTAGCTTAACAGGCTCCCATACTCCCTGGTCAAGCTCATATCTCAAACCACTCAGTCTCACACCATTCAAGAGATGAACCCGCCAGAAAAACTCCGGGTCTCTGGGGGTTTTGCAGGCACACACCCTAGGCAATTTACCGAGAGTCACACTCAAGGACAAGTTTCGTGGGCATCAGAATCCCCTTAGACCTTTCTTCTCCAAGTGTGAGATACAACTCAGCAGCTTCAGCATCACCTGGACCTTGTGAGAAATACAGGCTCACAAGCCCCACCCAGACCTAGCCCATCGGGGTCCCCCTTTTAACTAGATGCCTGGGTGACAGTGCTTGAGAGTATTTAGAACAAAGTATAGCCAGAATGGACTGTGATTATTGACTGAGATTTTCACTCAGTCTTTTCCTTTCTTTGTGGAAGAAAGGCAGCATTAGCCACTGGCACATAGTAGATAGTCAATATTTGTTGAATGGATGAACAGATGAATGGGTAGTCTACCAAGTGACTCAAGAAACTTACCCTGTATTAAGTGCAAAGAAAGATGCAAGCATGGGCCTGAGAGACATTTGGGGAGAGGGAGAAGGGGTCTTTAAATGAGGTTGTCAGTGGAGGCCTCTCTAACAGGAGTTCATATTGGGGGCGGCATGAAGCTACAGTGTGATGGATGAGCAGGCGCACATTGGGAAGAGGATGTCAACCCTACAGGTCAGCACCTACACTTGCCACCAAAAAGGGTCTCTGGCTATAGGCCAGTGAGGATAGATAAGTTTCTTGTTCCAGGGCTTAAGAACCCACCTTAAAATGCAGGGGAGATGCGTTCAATCCCTGGGTGGGGAACCTAGATCCCACATGCCACGGAGCAACTAAGCGTGCACACTGCACCTAAATCCATGTGCTCCAGGGTCCTTGAGCCACAACTAGAAAGTCCGTGAGGCACAATGAAAGATCCCGCGTGACTCGATGAAGATCCTGTATGCTACAACTAAGATCCGACATAGATAAATAAATAATTTTTAAAAGAACCCTGGAACTAAGAAACTAAAGGGAAAAGAAAAACATTATTTTAAAAAGACCATAAGCTGGGCTCTGATGGTAGAAAAGAGCAGCTCTCAGGAGGCACATTCAGCAGATACCCGACTGTAAGACAGTTGGGGTCAGGAAGGCAGTGTCTGGAGTCACAGTTGTCATCTCCATGGCTCCTGGAGGTGGCTGTGCCAGAGGAGGGCTGAAGAGGGGAGCAGTCCATCAGCTAGACTCTGTTTCCTGGCCACAACCCCTCCAGCCCTCAGATTCCCAAGCACAGACATGGAGATTACTCACTGTTTTCTCCAAGTCAATCCAGGAACTTGCAGCCGAGCATCCAAGGGTCCAGGAGCCCAGTCCAGATGTTACCCTGCAACAGCACGCTGGCCAAAAAGAGACAAACGACACGAGTCAGTGCAGGCGGCCACGTTAGTGAGTAAGCAACACCGTCTCAGCATGGAACGACACTGACGGGGCTCAGATGATCAAGAGCAGAAGAGGAAAGTGACCCCTCGGAGCCAGTGGTCTCAGAGCTCTGTGCAGTGATACAAACAGCAAACTCCTCTGCCCCCAGCGAAGGGAGAAGCCCCGGCCCACCAGCAGCAGCTCCAGAGCAGTCTCTCTGCAAATCCCCCGATATGGAGTCTAGACATAAGGCTGCAAAGGGCCCTTGGAGAGAATCAGGCCCAACCCCTCTCTTTACAGACAAGAAAAGCCAAGACTTAGAAAAGACAACAGGCCTTGTCTAAAATCAGCAGAGTATAAAGGCTAAGTCAGGAAGGGAATCAAGGAAGCAAGTCTATAAAAAAGCTTAAGTTTACCTGTAAATTACCTTCCTTCAAGAAACCTGGGTTCTAAATAAACGTTATTCTTATCTGTACCGGCTCTTAACAGACAGACAAAGCAGCCTGCAGTTCCAGATCTTAATTGCTTCCCGAGTCCTCTCTCCTTTATCCCCAAAGACTTTGAAGAGCCAAACTAAAACTCCTGGTTTTCTCCAAAAACAAAAGAAAACAAGGGAGAAAAAGAAAAACCCCAGGACTGTTCATATTTGAGTACAAGACAAAAACCCTAAAACTTTGGAGAAAAACTCAAAGACCTAAACATTCTGAATCTATGACATATAAACAGCACAGAACAAAAACAAAAGCTCCTCTTCCATACATCAGGTTTTTAGATCCAAGAGACTAGAACATTCCAGGGACATGCCTGGAGACCATAAGAAGTGGTATACTTCAAAGACGAGGGGGCTGTCTTGTTAAAATAAAATGGATGATCAAAATGCCAAGTCTTTTAAAAATGACGCTTCTGATCATTTTTTTTTTAATGA
Source organism: Oreotragus oreotragus (assembly GCA_006410675.1). Taxonomy (NCBI): domain Eukaryota; kingdom Metazoa; phylum Chordata; class Mammalia; order Artiodactyla; family Bovidae; genus Oreotragus; species Oreotragus oreotragus. Next base: position 26,673 of record SJYX01000286.1, on the reverse strand, counting down.
ATTTGTCATCTAATTATATATTTAAGACATAATTGTATAAACAGTTACCTCTTCTCCTGGGGTTCTAGTTCCAACTGACCTTGACAAATCAATGTAACCTTGGGCATATCACACCTAACCATGCACGTCTTCCATCAACTCATCCATGAAAAAGTAGTGATGGGATAAGACTTAGCTCTTTAGCTGGAGAATTCTGAAAATCCCCTGCATTGCTGAAACAAGCTGAAAGTACCTCCCATTAAGTCAGCTTATACAAAGCATAGTTACTCGCCTACTTTGAAAAAATGAATGTCAGTCATTACAAATTTAAATTGCCATCTCTTAGGAAATAACTACAAAGTTGGAGTAACAACAGTCATGTTCTGTTTCCAGGGAGTTTACTTCAACAGTGACAAATATGCCCCCACCTGCACTAAATGGGGTATCTGGGTCTGTTTCCCCAAATGTCCAATATTATTTGTAAGGATGAAAGTTAGGGTTTCTTTTGCATGAAGTGGAATTTAGGCAGTGAGGTCATTTGTTTTGAAACTACAGCAACCATTCCAGTTTTTTTCCCCCATTTTAGCATTTCAGTTACTCTGGGTCAAGGGTAAAAGATGAAGATTTCACAGAAAATGCAAAGCCTAGTAGGCCACCCACAGAATGGTCAAAGAGTCTGCCCTGGACAGTCCAGGGCACAAGTAACTAAGGGGGTTCCCTTTCCCAAGTTAGGCAAGTTCACTGGTAAGAAGTCAGCGCAGACTTGCACACAAGCAGACTCACACATATTTCAAAGAATGTTCAACGGTCCCAGGATTCATTTTAAAAAAATAAACAAAAAAACAGAATCTACCATACTGACCACATGGTTCCTGATCCTTACAGGGCAGGAGGGTCCATAAACTCCTCTGGAAATATGATGAACCCTCTCCTCCCAGAAAAAGGACATGATAGATTCAGTTTCAAATTTCCCCAGAAATTTCTCTGTACCTCTGGTTAAGGACCCTGGCTTCATTATTACAAGGAATCCCTTTTCATCTTTCTCTCTGAAATTTGTACAAGCCCTTGGTAAAGAGGGTCATGAGTGACAACCCCATTTACAAAGTGATACACAAGGGCAGGGACCAGTGAGAAAACTGGCTTTGTGCAGCTCTTAGGATGGAGAGTATGACTCTGCAGCCAGCAATGCTAACAACTGTTCTTGAGGCCCCAGCTGTGCCTGGGAGCCTTTGCCAAACAGTTTCAACAGGGACCTTCCCAAATCTAGGTTTGCACTAGGTACTCAGTTCTTCAAAACAACAACAAAGAGTAACACGGAAACATATATAAAACCATATGTAAAATAGCCAGTGGAATTTGCTATATGACTCAGAGAAGTCAAACGGGGGCTCTGTGACAATCTAGAAGGGTGGGAGGGGGTGGCATGGAT
>SJYX01000286.1:8874-25000 GCA_006410675.1 Oreotragus oreotragus | reverse complement strand
AAATAAAATGGCTGCAACAACAACAAAAAAAAATAAACAAACATCTGCATTACTTAGGAATGTATACAAAGGTGTCAAGGATCAGTTAAAATGAAAAACCTAGATGTTTATCATAACTCTGAGGTGATAGGGAGTGATTTTTCTTGAGATATTTGTGATGTTGATTTCTTAGCCTGGCTGTTGGCTTCCCAGATGTTCAGGTTATTCCTATACGTTGCATATATTATTCTCCATGTATGACACAGAGTAACGCCATCTTCCTTACAGAGAGATTCAGGCCAGGGACAAGGCTCTCCAGGACTTGTCATCTCAGCCCCAGCTCAAGACACAGCAGTAAAACTGCACTGAGCCCAGCAATGCACTGACCTCGCTGAGGGTGGGGCCCACCAGGGAACAGTGCCCAGCTCTGGCCCCTGGGACACCATCTATAAATAAGTCTTTTTTTTTAAACAAGTCCACGCCCTGGGACAGTCCGGTGTTCTGGGCTGAGGCCACGCTGACCTCCGAAGCTGCCCATCACTCTGGGAAATGCTGGTGTTGAGTTTCTGTGAACTCACTGGTCTTCCTCTTCCATGCTTGGCAGGCCTATAGCCTGGGGCACATTCTGTTACTGTGAACAATCTCAGCAAGTCTTCCTGAACCGCTGAGAAAGGAACAAGGCCCAGACTCATGTGTGGAGCTTGCAGGACTGTTCAGCCATCTCCTCCCTCAGCTGGATACACAGGAAGGAGGGGCCTTACATGTTCTCCTTCAGCTGCCTCATTACTCCACCCTCCTGGTGAGCATTCTGCTCATTCAGTGAGCGGTCAAGACATCTACTGGCCAGAAAGACAGGTCGACAGTGTAAGGAGTCGTGACCAATATGTTTAGATTCCTATCCCTTTTGTCAGAGAAGGAAATGGCAACCCACCCCAATGTTCTTACCTGGAGAAATTTCATGGACAGAGGAGCCTGGCGGACTACAGTCCATGGGAATCGCAGAGTCAGACATGACAGCAACTAACGCTTACTTACACGTACTTATCCCTTTTGCACACTTACCAATACTATCTTGATCAAATAAGGAAAGTACGCTCCTTGCCTAATAATTTGAGCAGGAACATGTCATTCCAAAAAGACCCTTCTTAGGGTAATCTTACTAGCAGATGAGGGGCACAGTGGTCAAGAACCCACGTGCTAATGCAGGAGACATAAAAGAAGCGGGTTCCCTCCCTGTCCAGGAAGATCCCCTGGAGAAGGGCATGGCAACCCACTCCAGTACTCTTGCCTGGAAAATCCCATGGGCAGAGGAGCCTGGTAGAGACCATGGGGTCACTAAGAGCCAGACACAACTGAGCGAATTCACTTTCCCTATTCACTTTCATGCACTGGAGAAGGAAATGGCAACCCACTCCAGTGTTCTTGCTTGGAGAATCCCAGGGATGGCGGAGCCTGGTGGGCTGCCGTCTATGGGGTCACACAGAGTCAGACATGACTGAAGCGACTTAGCAGCAGCAGCAAAGAGTCAGACACAACTGGAGCAACTAAGTATGCACACACACACACTAGCAGACAAAGCTCTGATTTTTTAGTTACAATGGCCAAATACTGACACCATGACATCACATAACATTTTAACCTGGTTTGCAATAAGCTACCCCCATACACTGTGGCTTTTTCATACTGTTCATGGGGTTCTCAAGGCAAGAATACTGAAATGGTAAATGCAGCCATGAAATTAAAGGGTGCCTGCTCCTTAGAAGAAAAGCTATGACAAACCTAGACAGTGTAGTAAAAAGCAGAGAAATTACTTTGTTGATGAAGGTCCATCAAAGTGAAAAGGGAAAGTGAAGTCGCTCAGTTGTGTCTGGCTGTTAGCAACCCCATGGTCTCTGCCAGGAATCCCTCAGAAGAAATGGAGTAGCCATCATGGTCAACAAAAGAGTTTGAAATGCAGTACGAGGATGCAATCTCAAAAATGACAGAATGATCTCTGTTCATCTCCAAGGCAAACCATTCAATATCACAGTATGGACTTAACAGCCAGTCTGCATTTCCCAGATTTATTTACAATTAGGTATAGCCATGTGGCTGAGTTCTGACCAGTGTAATGAGAGCAAAGGCAATCTACTCCACTTGCAAATCTGACTCAGAAAAATTTCTATGGGATTCTTTGCTACTTTCTCTCTTTCTTTATCTACAGGCTGAATGGAAAGGATTCTAAGAATATTCCACAAGACTGAGGCAACTAGATTTCAAAACAACCATATGGTTTTCTATGTAGAGGATCATGTCATCTGCAAACAGTGAGAGTTTTACTTCTTCTTTTCCAATTTATTGCAATGGTGAATGGAATTGTTTCCTTAATTTCTCTTTCTATTTTCTCATTATTAGTGTATAAGAATGCTAGGGATTTCTGTGTGTTGATTTTATATCCTGCAACTTTACTATATTCATTGATTAGCTCTAGTAATTTTCTGGTGGAGTCTTTAGGGTTTTCTATGTAGAGGATCATGTCATCTGCAAACAGTGAGAGTTTTACTTCTTCTTTTCCAATTTGGATTCCTTTTATTTCTTTTCCTGCTCTGATTGCTGTGGCCAAAACTTCCAGAACTATGTTGAATAGTAGCGGTGAAAGTGGGCACCCTTGTCTTGTTCCTGACTTTAGGGGGAATGCTTTCAATTTTTCACCACTGAAGATAATGTTTGCTGTGGGTTTGTCATATATAGCTTTTATTATGTTGAGGTATGTTCCCTCTATTCCTGCTTTCTGGGGAGTTTTTATCATAAATGGATGTGAAAGAGTCTGTGAATACACCTCAGGGGTATTTGAAACTTTGAAATTCCAAGGTAAATTTAGTGTGAATTTGGAAATACACACTTAATTGAAGGCAAAGCTCATAATTTCATCTGATTCTCAAGCTGGTCCACTCATTAAGACCATCTTCTGCAGGATGATATGGGAAAATCTAAATTTATGGCTAGGTCATTGGGTTCAGAGAACTAACCCATAGTGTTCAACTCTAGAAGACCACAAAGTGATTCTTGAGCAGCCAAGAGAGAGAATGAGAACTCTAGAGTTAGCATTAAGTTTACGTGCCCAAAAGTAATGCCAATTTTAGTCTAGATCATTCCCGAGAGCAAACTCCCAGGCTCAGAGTCCTTAACATTTCCACCAAATAAAATAACTCTCTACATTCAGATTCTGATTTTTTTTTCCTAATTAACACTAATAGGGGCTTCCCTGTGACATAGTAAATCCTTCAACCACAATTTACAATTTAAGAAAATACATTGGTGAGTTGGTTATTTTGGATTTGGATAAATTACTTTCAGAGGTAAAGTCCATTTCTGCAAAGATAGTTTATATGAGAAATTATGTCTTTAGCATGGAAAATAAATGAGATCTGGAGGGTCACACATAGTCATTCATTTATCAATTATTTACCAAATGCCAACTATGTGAATATAGCATGTTTCTTCCCCACCTCTAGGACCTCATGGTCTGGCGAGAAATATAAAAACATCTTATTATTCAGTCCTGCAGAACAGCCTATTTGAGAGTTCTCAGGTCTTCCAAAACACAGTTATATTTTATATGATAATAATTCATTTACCACTTTTTTTAATGTATAAAAAGTTTTCACACATATAAACCTCTTAATCTTCACTGGTAACCTCTTGAAATAGCTTCTTATTGATTCTCATTTTCTATGAAAGTGTTGAAAAGTGAAGTGTTAGTCACTCAGTCCTGTCGGGACTCTTTGCCACCTTATGGACTGTAGCCCTCCAATCTCCTCTGTCCATGGGATTATCCAGGCAAGAATACTGGAGTGGGTTGCCACAGCCTCCTGCAGGGAATCCAATCAATCCAGTGACTGAACCTGAGTCTCCTGCATCTCCTGCATTGCAGGTGGATTCTTTATCATCTGAGCCACACTTTAAACGTACAGTGAAAATTTATAGGCTTTAGATTTGGATAGAATTGAATTTAAGTTTTCCTCAAAATCACTTGCTTAACTGTGTGACTCTGGGTAATAAATAAGGTAGAAAGTACCATTTTTTGATTTACTGATATATGTGTCAGGCTCTCTATAAAAGATTTTATATGTTTTACTTTATTTCACATAGAACTCTCTTAAAGAGGCTCTATTATTATGTTCACATATAAATGAAGAAACTGAGGCTCAGAGAGATTAAGTATTAATAATTTGCCCAAGAACAAAAATTCACTAAATGGTAGAGTTTTATTTTGAACTCTAGCAATTCAATCTATCAGACTTTGTTATCTAACTACTAGGACACACAACCTTGAGTCTGAGACATTCATGATGATATCCTCCATTAACTGGGCATTCAATAAATTTTAATCCCTTATCCATAAAGAACATTCACAAGGTAAAGTTAAATTTCATGATCTTACTATTACTACCTTCCTACTTCCTCTGGCCCTACTAGAGCCTCATACCATTCAGTCCAATGACTCAGAAACAAACCCTGGTGGCTTTAGCTGCATTATCATCAACACCAGCAGTTGCTTGAAGCTGCTGAAACCCTTTGGGTAATTCATACCACATTATCAAAATTAGTCTCCTTGGTTTATATATCACATCCTTAAGAAAAACTTTCCCCAACTTCTAATACCAAGCACTTCACACATGTGCTACCACCAGCACCCTTTCCATACCAGTTCCTTTCCCCTTCCCCATACCAGTTCTCCTGTTACACCTGTCTGTCCAGCTCTTCTCCTGGGAGGTAAGCCCTATGAGCACAATAACTATGTTCTCTCACTACTGCCTCTCTAAAGTAAGACCCAATACCTGTCTCTTATAATTTTTTTAATGTATAAAAAGTTTTCACACATATAAACCTCTTAATCTTCACTGGTAACCTCTTGAAATAGCTTCTTATTGATTCTCATTTTCTATGAAAGTGTTGAAAAGTGAAGTGTTAGTCACTCAGTCCTGTCGGGACTCTTTGCCACCTTATGGACTGTAGCCCTCCAATCTCCTCTGTCCATGGGATTATCCAGGCAAGAATACTGGAGTGGGTTGCCACAGCCTCCTGCAGGGAATCCAATCAATCCAGTGACTGAACCTGAGTCTCCTGCATCTCCTGCATTGCAGGTGGATTCTTTATCATCTGAGCCACACTTTAAACGTACAGTGAAAATTTATAGGCTTTAGATTTGGATAGAATTGAATTTAAGTTTTCCTCAAAATCACTTGCTTAACTGTGTGACTCTGGGTAATAAATAAGGTAGAAAGTACCATTTTTTGATTTACTGATATATGTGTCAGGCTCTCTATAAAAGATTTTATATGTTTTACTTTATTTCACATAGAACTCTCTTAAAGAGGCTCTATTATTATGTTCACATATAAATGAAGAAACTGAGGCTCAGAGAGATTAAGTATTAATAATTTGCCCAAGAACAAAAATTCACTAAATGGTAGAGTTTTATTTTGAACTCTAGCAATTCAATCTATCAGACTTTGTTATCTAACTACTAGGACACACAACCTTGAGTCTGAGACATTCATGATGATATCCTCCATTAACTGGGCATTCAATAAATTTTAATCCCTTATCCATAAAGAACATTCACAAGGTAAAGTTAAATTTCATGATCTTACTATTACTACCTTCCTACTTCCTCTGGCCCTACTAGAGCCTCATACCATTCAGTCCAATGACTCAGAAACAAACCCTGGTGGCTTTAGCTGCATTATCATCAACACCAGCAGTTGCTTGAAGCTGCTGAAACCCTTTGGGTAATTCATACCACATTATCAAAATTAGTCTCCTTGGTTTATATATCACATCCTTAAGAAAAACTTTCCCCAACTTCTAATACCAAGCACTTCACACATGTGCTACCACCAGCACCCTTTCCATACCAGTTCCTTTCCCCTTCCCCATACCAGTTCTCCTGTTACACCTGTCTGTCCAGCTCTTCTCCTGGGAGGTAAGCCCTATGAGCACAATAACTATGTTCTCTCACTACTGCCTCTCTAAAGTAAGACCCAATACACTGTTTGAAGTGAAAATGTCAGTCGCTCAGTCATGTCTGACTCTTGCAACCCCATGGACTATAATCCACCAGACCTCCCGTCCATGGAATTCTCCAGGCAAAAATACTGGAGCATGTATCCATTACCTTCTCCAGAGAATTTTCTCAACCTAGGGATAGAACCCAAGTCTCCTGCATTGCAGTCAGACTTTATACCATCTGAGCCACCAGGGAAACCCCAATACATTGTATGTGCTGTGCTGTGCTTAGTCACTTCAGTCATGTCTTACTCTTTGTGACCCTATGGACTGTAACCCCCAAGGCTCCTCTGTCCATGGGATTCTCCAGGCAAGAATACTGCAGGGAGTTGCCATTTCCTCCTCCAGGATATCTTCCTGACCCAGGGATCGAACCTGTGGCTCTTGTGCCTCCTGCATTACAGGCAGACTCTTTACTGCTGAGCCACACTGTATAATAGAAGCTAAGTAAAGTCACTGAGTATGCTAAAGCCTTTAACTGTATGGATCACAACAAACTCTGGAAAATTCTAAAAGAGATGGGAATATCAGACCACCTTATCAGACTCCTGAGAAACATGTACACAGGACTAGATGCAACAGTTAAAAGACATGGAACAACGAACTGGTTCAAAGTTGGGAAAGGAGTAGGTCAAGGCTGTATATTATCACCCCACTTATTTAACTTACATGCAGAGTACACTATGAAAAATGCTGGGCTGGAAGGCTCACAAACTGGAATTAAGATTGCCTGGAGAAGTATTAGCAACCTCAGATATGCACACTAACAGCAAAAAATGAAGAGCAATTAAAGAACACTTGAGGAAGGTGAAAGAGGAAAGTGGAAAAACTGGCTTAAAACTCAAAATTCAAAAAAAATTAAGATCATGGCATCTGGGGCCTATCACTTCATGGCAAATAGATGGAGAAGCAGTGACAGATTTTATTTTCTTGGGCTCCAAAATTACTGCAGACGGTGACTGCAGCCATGAAGTTAAAAGACGCTTGCTCCTTGTACACCTATGACTGATCTGTGTTGATGTTTGGCAGAAAACAACACAATTGTATAGCAATTATCCTTCATTTAAAAAATAAATACATTTCTTTAAAAACTATGACAAACCTAAACAGCATATTAAAAAGCAGAGACATCACTTAGCTGACAAAGGTCCATATAGTCAAAATTTTTCCAGTAGTCATTCACAAATAGAGAGTTGGGCCACAAAGAAGGCTGAGTGCCAAAGAATTGATGCTTTCAAATTATGGTGCTATAGAAAACTCTTGAGAGTCCCTTGGACAGAAAGGAGATTAATTCAGTGAATACCTAGAAGAAATCAACCTTGAATACTCATTGGAAGGTCTGATGCTAAAGGTAAAGCTCCAATACTTTGGCCACCTGATGCAAAGAGCTGACTCATTGGAAAACACCCTGATGCTGGGAAACATTGAGGGCAGGAGGAGAAGGGGCTGACAGAGGATGAGATCTTTGGATGGCATCATAGACTCAATGGACATGAATTTGAGCAAACTTCAGAATATAGTGAAGGACAGGGAAGCCTGGTGTGCTGCAGTTCATGAGGTTGCAAAGAGCTGGACATGGCTGAGCGACTGAACAACAAGACATTTGCTAAACAAATGAGTAAGTAAAGAAAAAAACAGTTATTAATAACTGAAATTAAAATGCCCATTTAATAGAAATAAATAATCTAGAATTTTCTTTACTAAAATCCAGGAGGGAAAATGTTAACCTTAGCAGTTTATTATTGATCATAAATCAAACTACCAAAGGCCAATTTTAAACTCAAAAGAAAATTACTGAAAATCATAATACCAATCACAGCAATATAAAAGGGTAAAGAGAGAATTTTTTATAATTTAATCTCAATTTTCAAGGAAAGAAAGCTGAATGTCATCAGAATGCTAACCAAATTGTTTTATCAATATTATGTATTATCTTAACCCCAGTATACTATTTAGAAAAAGGAAATGATGGCATCTCCTTTCCTAATCTTCCTAATGTGATAAACTGCAGTGGTGGCCAGATGCCAATATTACTGGTATAAAGGCCATAAACCTAATAGTCTAGACTGATGAACAAAAACAGATCAAGTGCACTTTTTTTATGTGTATATTTTATTAGCATATATTGAGAAATCCAGAAACTCTTGAAGGCAAGATTAAAGTCCTAAAAATAACCCTGTGCAGACAAAAATAAGCTAATTAATTAAAATTAAGTCCTAAACACCCTTATAAAATTAATATTTGGCATCAGTATAGTTTCTATATTTTAAAGTTATTCTTTTAATTAATTAATTACAAAACACCTATAACCATTGTTGGGATGGTTAAGACAAGAACCCTAAAGAATAAAACTTTGATGTACTTCATGTCACAGAAGCAACAAATTTTTATCTAATCATTTGAAGTCATAGTACAAATGGTAAAAGTTTTGTAAGGAATAAAATTACTTTTTTTTTTCCTAAGAAAAGATGTAACTAAACTGTAATATTTCCATGGAAGAATACACACAAGCAACTGATTTTGTCAATAGGCTTGACTTTCTTTTAATCAGTATTAACCCTTGCCAAAAGGAATCTTATTAAAGCTTTCTTAGTCTATCTTCAAAAGAAAATAAAGGAGGGACATTCAGGGATGAAAGGTTTATTTACTCAAAATGTTCTCACTAGTTTTCCTTTGGAGATGACTACCAGAAAAGAATCAATGAGGTTAAGAGAAGATAAAACCTCACCAGAAACCAGAGGAGAAACCCTTTCTAAGGTATCCATGCAGATAAGATTGGGACATAGATTTTCCTTTTCTGGCTCAAAGTTTTCTATAGTTTGGACACAACTGTAATAGATAAACTAGTAATTGAAATTATCTGCTGACTTAGATTGAGACTGATCACAATAAACTGTGGAAAATTCTGAAAGAGATAAGAATACCAGACCACATAACACGCTTCTTGAGAAACCTGTATGCAGGCCAGGAAGCAACAGTTAGAACTTCACATGGAACAACAGACTGGTCCCATATAGGAAAAGGAGTACGTCAAGGCTGTATATTGTCACAGTGCTTATTTAACTTCTATGCAGAGTACAACATGAGAAACACTGGACTGGAAGAAACACAAGCTGGAATCAAGATTGCCAGGAGACAAAACAAAACCTCAGATATGCAGATGACATCACCCTTATGGCAGAAAGTGAAGAGGAACTAAAAAGCCTCTTGATGAAAGTGAAAGAGGAGAGTGAAAATGTTGGCTTAAAGCTCAACATTCAGAAAACGAAGATCATGGCATCCGGTCCCATCACTCCATGGGAAATAGATGGGGAAACAGTGTCAGACTTTATTTTTTGGGGCTCCAAAATCACCACAGATGGTGATTGCAGCCATGAAATTAAAAGACGCTTACTCCTTGGAAGAAAAGTTATGAGTAACCTAGATAGCATATTCAAAAGCAGAGACATTACTTTGCCGACTAAGGTCCGTCTAGTCAAGGCTATGGTTTTTCCAGTAGTCATGTATGGATGTGAGAGTTGGACTGTGAAGAAGGCTGAGTGCTGAAGAATTGATGCTTTTGAACTGTGGTGTTGGAGAAGACTCTTGAGAGTCCCTTGGACTGCAAGGAGATCCAACCAGTCCATTCTGAAGGAGATCAACCCTGGGATTTCTTTGGAAGGAATGATGCTAAAGCTGAAACTCCAGTATTTTGGCCACCTCATGCGAAGAGTTGACTCATTGGAAAAGACTCTGATGCTGGGAGGGATTGGAGGCAGGAGGAGAAGGGGACGACCAAGGATGAGATGGCTGGATGGCATCACGGACTCGATGGACGTGAGTCTGAGTGAACCCCGGGCGTTGGTGATGAACAGGGAGGCCTGGCGTATTGCAATTCATGGGGCCGCAAAGAGTTGGACATGACTGAGTGACTGAACTGAACTGAACTGAGACTACAGCATGTAAGTGCTAAGTCCCTTCAGTCCTGTCTGACTCTTTGTAACCCCATGGACTGTAGCCCACCAGGCTCCTCTGTCCACAGGATTCTCCAGGCAAGAACACAGGAGTGGGCTGCCATGCCCTCCTCCAGGGGGTCTTCCCGACCCAGAGATCTACCCGCCTCTCTTGTGTCTCCTGCACTGGCAGCAGGGTTCATTACCACTAGTGCCACCTGGGAAGCCTAGACTACAGCACAGCATAAACATAACTTTATACACACGAGGGAAAAAAATTTCATGTGAATCACTTTCTTGTGATATTTGGTTTCTTGCAGTGGTCTAAAAGCAAACCCACAGTATCTCTGAGGTATGTATACCTGTAATTATCTTAACACCCATGAGTTCATAATATTAGAGAGTGAGCAGACGTGAAAGAGAATAAAATATAAGTCTCCAAACCTAACTTACTGAACATAATAAGTAATATTTAAGACATCAGTTCCTTGGTCTGAAAACTATCAAAAGGAAAAAATAAGCATTTATCCTTCTTTTCTTGTATGAACTATATTTAACAGTAACCAAATAGCCTAATTTGATAAGGAAACGTGGGTTTTTCCCAAAAATGTCCATCCAATAAACATGGAAAAGATGGTAGAATCTAATTAGAAAATCACTACTTTTTATTCCCTCATCAAAGAATCAGTCAACAATAATCAGGGATTAAAATATTACATAAAAGGTTGTTGGGGAGTTTACATAAGAGGGATTGAGGTATCATCACCTGAACCTAGTGATCTATCTTGGCATTGCTAAGAATAAGTGCATCCAGAATTATATACTGTCTGACATTTTATAACATGGATCACAGAGCATAATGTATGAAATATTCTTGCCGCAAAAGTTGAAATTGAATAGAATCAATTAAGGAAGTCAAGTGATAAAGGTCCAAGTTAATTGACACCACAGGAAGCAAATAAAATAATCCAGAAATCTAAAGGACAACTGACCCAATTTTTTTCAAAAGTGAGTGGCAGGATAAAGAAGTGACAAGGAGCACTGCCATTAACACTGAAACAAGACCCTCCACCAGGAAAGAGGCCATGCCTCACTGAAGGCTCAGAGAACGATTATCATTTTTTGGAGGAGAAGGGGGCGGCAGAAGTTGAGATGGCTGGATGGCATCACCAACTCAATGGACATAAGTTTGCGCAAACTCCAGGAAGGACAGGGAAGACTGGTGTGCTGCAGTTCATGGGGTCGCAAACAGTTGGACACGACTTACAGTGACTGAACAACAACTAAGTGATAAAGTATTTTTAACATTTTTAGGCATCATGTTATTGTACACTTCAGAGACTACAAAACAGTGTAAACATAACTTTTATATGCACTGGGGAACCAAAACATTGATGTGACTCACATTATTGTCACACTCACTTTACTGAAGCGGTCTGGACCCAAACCTGCAGTATCTTTGGGGTATAGCTGTGCTTCGTTTGTAAAGTCAGCCACATATTCATCTACTCAAAGTTGTCAAAATGCATATTACATGCCTGGTACTGTACTATGTGCCACGGGACTCAAAAGTTAAGAAGCTAAATCCTTGCTTAGTGAGAAGCTGGCATCTTCACACTTTGAAAACCAACACGAGTAGTCTTTTCCTGTTTTAACATTCCTTACCTCCATGGTAAAAATGAGAGAGACAGGAAAATTAACAAGCTGCCTAGATTGCTAGAAACATAAGTTAACTCCCACTGAGCACCAAGAGGAAGCTTCTGCCCCCTTTGTAGCCATCGTTCTTTCCATGCCAAAGCAGGGAGCTCATGTAGATATGCAGGTAGGTGATTATGACCCACAGTGACACAAGAATCAATGGAAGGAGCAACAGGGCAGCAACACTCAGCAGCTCTCCTAAGCATGCTGAGCAAAAGTTAATCCTTTAATACAAAACTCAAACCTCTCTTCCCTGAATGACCTCATCCATCTATCTACAAACCCATCTAATACTTCTCCCCAGATCTTTTTCCAAAACAGACATAGAAAGATTACATCACCACTTCTAAATACTTTTGACTGCCTTGTAATGTCGTTTTCCTCCTCAGTATAAATCCATTGGTATAAAATAGGGGGGCCATTTCCAGGCCAAACGATATAGGCATATTCACCTAAATTCCCTGCTCTATGGGAACACAATATACTTTTTTTAATTTATTTATTTTTTAATTGAAGGATAATTGCTTTTCAGAATTTTGTTGTCTTCTGTCAAACATCAACATGAATCATCCATAGATACACAGTATACTCTTAATCACTTCATTATTGGGGTTAAAAGAAAGCAAACCATTACACCTGCTTTCTCTCCTTGAGTATTTTTTCATATATAAGATCATAGCATCCATACTAGGATCCCTAAATCCACTAACTTTACACTTTTTTTCTCTACTGATTAGCCTGATACCTCCTTCTTCCAGCATAATAGCTTTTCTTTTCATCAACACTATCTACTTAGACAGCTGAGTCTCAGAATGTTTATTTTCCTATTTAACACCTAATATGCATATTTTTCTAATTTTTTTGCAAAAAATATTTTATAGGTACAGTTGATGCCTAGTTAGGCAAGTTGAGATGGTAGTAGGAACATGAGCAACCTTGAAAGGTATTTCTGTCAGATTTAGTGAGTATTGTGCAACCTTTGTTCTCATACAGTATCAGTCAATTTATTTTATTAACTCTAGTTTTCTTCAGTTCAGTTGCTCAGTCATGTCTGACTCTTTGCAGCCCCATGAATTTCTTAAACTGATGTTGAGTTTGCAATCTACAGCATATACTAAATGGGGCTAATTATTTGGCGATAAAGTAACATAAGCATCATATATATGGATTTTAATGTTTTCTCAGCTAATCCAATGTGGCTCAGCTGGTAAAGAATCCGCCTGCAATGTGGGAGACCTGGGTTCGATCCCTGGGTTGGGAAGATCTGCTGGAGAAGGGAACAGCTACCCACTCCAGTATTCTGGCCTGAAGAATTCCATAGACTATATAGTCCATGGGGTCGCAAAGAGTTTGACATAACTGAGTGACTTCACTTTCACGTTTTCAGCCAATACACAAAACAAAAGTGATAGTGTTTGATTAGACACGTAAGCTACCTTGCACACTACAGCTTTCTGCCATTGAATACCATGCATTATACATCTACCTTTATACAGCATCCACAGGGATTATCAGTCTATTTATAACCGATACCAAAGACACCAGAGTACATGAAATGTCACATTTCTTTCTTTTTCTAAATCAAATTAAACCCAGTTCAGGCTCCAAGTGGCCAAGGTTAACAAGAAGAACAAGATCAATCAGATGTCAGCGATGCCTTATAAGAAAGGATAAAAAATTTTAAAACAGAAAACCATAGATCTTACAGAGTCTAAAAAACAGAGATAGCCCCAGGTTCTGGTAGTTCATTCAAAGTCTGTCAATTTCTGGCGTCCATGGTTACCCACGTGTCATTACAATTCAGGCTCTGCCTTCTCTGGTTGCAGTGGGGATGCGCGGTACTTTCTGGTGCAATTAAAGTCTTTCACTTCCTAAACTACCACCACATTCTTATACCCATCTCAAGGAATCTAACTGCGTATCTCCAGAAAATGAATCACTGCTCCCCAACCTTCAGTCATAAAGTGTTCTATTAGTAAACCCTCTTAGACAATTTCTTCAGATCATCATGGTGACATTTCACCTTTGGGAAGAAAGGCTTATCTCAAGAGCTGTTGAGAGGAAGAATGATAATGTTTCAAATTATAGTGGTCAGGGTAACAGTAGGAATTGTGAAAAATAAAACCCTCAGTATGCATAGCTTAAAACAGTAGAGAACTTTCCTGGTGGTCTAGTGGATAAGAACCCAGCTGCCAATGCAGGGGATGTGGGGTTGATCCCTGGTCCAGGAAGATTCCACATGCCTCAGAGAAACTAAGCCTGTGAGCCACAACCATTGAGCTCGGGCTGCAGAGTCCATGAGCCGCAGCTACTGAAGGCCACGTGCCTAGAGCCTGTGCCCCTTGACAAGAGAAGGCCCCGCAACGAGGCCCACACACGGCAGCAGAGTAGCCCATCCCTGCAGTTAGAAAGCATCTGCACATAGGAACAAAGACCCAGCACAGCCAAAAGTAATTAATTAAATATATATATTTTAAAAATAAATAAAATTGAAGTAAAATAAAAATTTTTTTTAAAACAGTAGAAAACTCTGGATTTTCCTGGTGCGCATCCTGCCCTATTCCACCCAGTCATTCAGGAACCCAGGCTGACAGAAGCTCAGCTGTTTCCAACGTGGGCTTCCAAGGTTGCTCTGGGCACAGACATCCAGCAAACCAGAGGAGGAGGACAACACAGAGGCCCTGCTTCCTGTCCACCTGGGCTCGACAGCGACAGCCATCAACTCCCCTTGCATCCTAGCAGCAGAACTGAGTCACAGAGCCTCACTTGGGAGCACGGGCACTGACAAATTCTATACGATGGAAGGGAAAGCGTCCGTTTTCATTAATAATTAGCCATTTCTACTACCAAATCATAGACAATCCAGATTTAAAACATATCTGTTCAGCTGTTCTTCCTAACTGGTAATGAGACTCTCCAAAGAGCCAACAATTGGGAAGAGGGTGAAAAGCAAAAAAATCAACTGGATCAAGATTCTCCTGCATAATGGAGAGTGATGGACAAGGAACAGGACAGAAATTCATAGAGCAATCAAGCTGTGAAGAAGCATAAGTAGAGACTGCCTGGCTCATCTTACAATTAGAGCCTAATAAGGTTGTTAGTTTTCCTAAACCACAAAACTCATTAATGGCAGAAAAAGAAGAAAAAATTGAAGAAGAAAAAAAAAAAAAACCCAGATCCCTTGAGCCTTTATCAGGCGCTTGTTCCACTGAGATTCAATTTTTCCACCTTTGGGGCCTTGTTTGTAACCCAAAGCCATGGACCCAGTTCTCTACAGGTAGAGCTGTGAGGTGCCAGAATCGCCCCTTGGGAGGAAAGATGACAAGGTAAGTGCACGCTCTCCCCCAGGGATGCCGCTATGCCCTTGCCGGCTTCCACTTGCGCCTGTAGCCAGGGCGCAAGTTCACAGCCTTGTCAACAGTCGCCAGGCGGCCTCGCTTTCCATGCTTCGCTCCCATCCTGAACCACATACATTTAATGTTGGAGAGTCATTTGTTGCCTTTTTGGCAGCATTCATACCCAAAACTGTACATTTATTGCCAATAGGAACTACTTTTAAAATCACTGAGGAGTCATGGGGAAAAAACCCTGAAATTTCTATGTAGGGAGGATCCTGCTTCATCACTGAATCATGTTCCCCAGGGTGGCTTTCACCGCTTTTGGAGAAGTACACTGGTCACTGGCTCCTGTTCTTTATTCCTCACCTGAAGTCATTAGCTCAGTTTCTGATGCTAAAATTTGTTGCTATGGAAATAATTATTATTGTTTCAGAAGACAAAAGGATAATGGATTCATGCACAACCTCATGCTACTCAGTTTCAGTAGCAGAAACTGATGAAAATCTCAGTAACAACGATACTATTTTCATACTGAAGTTGCCAGTAAAATGTGTTAGAGAAAGGGGTGAAGGAACAACAAGAAATAAAATGTCACATGAATATGTCTGCAGTTTCTTGAGTTTCTTTGTTAATCTAGTTGGAAAAGTAGACATGTTATCAGCTGATGATCCCTCCAGAGAGCTCCAAAAGCTGCTGGGGTGAGGCACAATTTCAAAGAATTTACCTTTCAGAGTCTCTCTACCTTTGTTAGTAAAAGGCAAACTACAGCTTTTTCGATGTAACTTCTCTTTTTACAGGAGAAGATGCCAAGAGAGCAAGAGAACCAGGAAGATGCAGAAAAATGACAGGATAATGAATGGAATCAGGGAAGGCAATGGCACCCCACCCCAGTACTCTTGCCTGGAAAATCCAATGGACGGGGTAGCCTGGTAGGCTGCAGTCCATGGGGTCGCTAACAGTCGGACAGACTGAGCGACTTCACTTTCACTTTTCTCTTTCACACATTGGAGAAGGAAATGGCAACCCACTCCAGTATTCTTGCCTGGAGAATCCCAGGGATGGGGGAGCCTGGTGGGCTGCCGTCTATGGGGTCACACAGAGTCGGACACGACTGAAGTGACTTAGCAG
>SJYX01000283.1:0-75815 GCA_006410675.1 Oreotragus oreotragus | reverse complement strand
TGGAGTGGATTGCCATTTCCTTCTCCAGGGGATCTTCCCGATCCAGGGATCGAACCCGGGTCTCCCACACTGGAGACAGACGCTTTAACCTCTGAGCCACCAGGGGAACTCTTAGAAACAAAAAATAATAGATTGGTCAACTCAGATAAAAGAAAGATATCTAAACTTTTCATAAAATCAGATTTTTATTAAAACATATTCGACATATAACATATGTAAGTTTAAAGTATAAAACTTGTTGACTTCATACAATAAATAGTAATGTGACTGCCACTGTAGCACTCTATCACATCATATAATTGTCATTTCTTTCTTGTGGTAGGAATAGTTAAGATCTGGTCTCTTAGCAACTTTGATTACAATAAAAAGTTGGCTTTATCCAGTATTGTATGCATTAGATCTACAGAATTATTTATATATTAGTTTGAAATTAATACACTCAAACTTCTCTCTAATTCTCCCACTCCTCAGCTCCTGGTAACCACCACCTTACTCTTTTTATGAGTTTGGCTTTCTGAGGTGCACACGTAAGTTATGTCTTACAGTATTTGTCTTTATCTGACTTACCTCACTTAGCATAATGTCCTCGAGGTCAATCCATGTTGTCAAAAACGGACAGATATCCTTACTTCTCACAATTGAATACATGCACCATACTTTTAATCTTTTATCCTTTGATGGTCACTTGGGTGTTTATATATTTCTGTTATTGTCACTAATGCTCCAACAAACAAAGGAATGCAGATACCGTTTTGCTAATCTGTCTTCATTTCCTTCCAGTATATACCCAGAAGCAGAATTGTGAGGTCATATGGTAGTTCTATTTTTATTTGAGGAACCTCTCTCTACATTATCTATACTGGCTGAACCAGTTTTCATTCCCACCAACAGAGTTTTCTCCACATTCTCAGCAACATGTGTAATATTTTACCTTCTTAATGACTGGCATTTTGACAGGTGTGAGATAATATCTCCTTTAATTTGCATTTCCCTAACTAATGTGAATATCTTTTTATAAGTCTATTGGTGATTTGGATTTTTTATCTTTTTACTTCCTTAGCCCATTTTGCAATCACATTGTTTGTACATTTATTAATATATTGCACTGTACAAGTTCCTTATATATTTTGGATGTGAGTACATGCTCAGTTGCTTCAGTTCTGTCCAACTCTTTGCAACACTATGGACTGTAGCCCACCAGACTCCCCTGTCCATGGTATCCTTCAGGCAAGAATACTGGAGTGGGTTGCCATTTCCTCCTCCAGGGGATCTTTCCAATCAAGCAATCAAACTCAAGTCTCCTGCATCTCCTGCATTAGCAAGCAGATTCTTTACTGCTGAGCCACAAGGGAAGTCCATATATTTTGGATATTAACCCTTAATTTAAAAAAATAATGTATTATGAATAATTTCCTTTGTGAACACTGCTCAAAATTAACAGACTCAATTTGCATAAGAGGTTACTAAGTGTCACTGTTGGAACAACCAAAGTCACTAATAATCATTGGTAGTATAACAGAAAACAAGTTCATGTCTCACAACTCACTGCAGTGAAGAACTGGAATCAATACCACTTTTTCCCCATAGCTTTTGTAAGCAATAAGTCACACCAAACCTCAAAATGCCTGTAGTATAATAAAGAAATTGTATGTGCACATATGAGAAAAGCATTGTAGACTGTACACGAGTCGTTGTAAACTGTAATGGATACATAAGATGTGGTTGAGAGTACAGGAACTGTCAATCAGAACAGTCTGCGTCATTTAGATAAAACTTTATTAAGTAAACTAAGTTTTACATTTAGAAAGAAAGGACTGTACCTAAGAGCAAAAATCAATAAGAATAATGGAATGGACAGAGTCAGTGTTTATAGAAATGGGTATGACACTTGGAAAAGGGATGAAAAATGTTATAATCAATGCATGTTTTATTTCCTAGCTATCCGAGTTTACTTTCTTTAAAACTGAATAATCCTCTCATTAATCCTTAGTGACCTTCATGCAATTCTAAGGTATTAATGTAACATATGTGATATGTGCTATTGCTGAGTGAGTATAGGAAAACTTTCTGATCAATGACAAATATCAGTTCAGTTTAGTTTAGTCGCTCAGTCATGTCTGACTCTTTGTGACCCCATGAACTGCAGCATACCAGGCTTCCTTGTCCATCACCAACCACTAAAGATTACTCAAACTCATGTCCATCGACTCGTTGATGCCATCCAACCATTTCATCCTCTGTTGTCTCCTTCTCCTCCTGCTTTCAATCTTTCCCAGCATCAGGGTCTTATCCAAGGAGTCAGTTCTTTCCAACAGGGGGCCAAAGTATTCAAGTTTCAGCTTCAACATCAGTCCTTCCATTGAATATTCAGACTGACTTCCTTTAGGAGTGACTGGTTGGATCTCCTTGTAGTACAAGGGACTCCAATACTACAGTTCAAAAGCATTAATTTTTCTGCACTCAGCTTTCTTTATAGTCCAACTTTCACATCCATATGTGACTATTGGAAAAACCATAGCTTTGACTAGATGGACCTTTGTTGGCAAAGTAATGTCTCTGCTTTTGAATATGCTATCTAGGTTGGTCATACATTTTCTTCCAAGGAGCAAGTGTCTTTTAATTTCATAGCTTCAGTCAAAATCTGTAGTGATTTTGGAGCCCAAAAAAATGAAGTCTGCCACTGTTTCCATTGTTTCCCCATCTATTTGCCATGAAGTGACAGGACCGGATGCCATGATCCTAGTTTTCTGAATGTTGAGTTTTAAGCCAACTTTTTCACTCTCTTTCACTTTCATCAAGAGGCTTTTTAGTTCCTCTTCCCTTTCTGCCATAAGGGTGGTGTCATCTGTATATCTGAGGTTATTGATATTTCTCCCGGCAATCTTGATTCTAGCTTGTGCTTCTTCCAGCCCAGCATTTCTCATGATGTACTCTGCATATAAGTTAAATAAGCAGAGTGACAATAAACAGCCTTGACGTACTCCTTTCCTGATTTGGAAACAGTCTATTTTTCCATGTTCAGTTCTAACTGTTGCCTCTTGACCTGTATACAGGTTTCTCAGGAGGCAGGTCAGGTGGTCTGGTACTCCCTTCTGTTTAAGAATTTTCCACAGTTCATTGTGATCCACACAGTCAAAGGTTTTGGCATAGTCAATAAAACAGAAATAGATGTTTTTCTGGAACTCTCTTGCTTTTTCAATTATCCAATGGATGTTGCCAATTTAATCTCTGGTTCCTCTGTCTCTTCTAAACCCAGCTTGAACATCTGGAAGTTCATGGTTCACGTATAGCTGAAGCCTGGCTTGGAGAATTTTGAGCATTACTTTACTAGCATGTGAGATGAGTGCAACTGTGTGGTAGTNGTTTTTCTGGAACTCTCTTGCTTTTTCAATTATCCAATGGATGTTGCCAATTTAATCTCTGGTTCCTCTGTCTCTTCTAAACCCAGCTTGAACATCTGGAAGTTCATGGTTCACGTATTGCTGAAGCCTGGCTTGGAGAATTTTGAGCATTACTTTACTAGCATGTGAGATGAGTGCAACTGTGTGGTAGTTTGAGCATTTTTGGCATTTCCTTTCTTTGGGATTGGGATGAAAACTGACCTTTTCCAGTCCTATGGCCACTGCTGAGTTTTCCAAATTTTCTGGCACACTGAAAACAGCACTTTCATGCCAGTAAGAATGGCTGCAGTCCAAAAGTCTACAAGCAATAAATGCTGGAAAGGGTGTGGAGAAAAGGGAACCCTCTTACACTGTTGGTGGAAATTCAAACTAGTACAGCCACTATGGAGAACAGTGTGGAGATTCCTTAAGAAATTGCAAATAGAACTGCCTTATGACCCAGGAATCCCACTGCTGGGCATACACACCGAGGAAACCAGAACTGAAAGAGACACGTGTACCCCAGTGTTCATCACAGAACTGTTTATAATAGCCAGGACATGGAAGCAACCTAGATGTCCATCAGCAGATGAATGGATAAGAAAGCTGTGGTACATATACACAATGGAATACTGCTCAGCCATTAAAAAGATTACATTTGAATCAGTTCTAATGAGGTGGATGAAACTGGAGCCGATTATACAGAGTGAAGCAAGCCAGAAAGAAAGACACCAATACAGTATCATTTCAGCTCAGTTCAGTCACTCAGTCGTGTCTGACTCTTTGCGACCCCATGAATCACAGCATGCCATGCCTCCCTGTTCATCACCATATCCCCGAGTTCACTCAGACTCACATCCATTGAGTCCGTGATGCCATCCAGCCATCTCATCCTCGGTCGTCCCCTTCTCCTCCTGCCCCCAATCTCTCCCAGCATCAGAGTCTTTTCCAAGGAGTCAACACTTCGCATGAGGTGGCCAAAGTACTGGAGTTTCAGCTTTAGCATCATTCCTTCCAAAGAAATCCCAGGGTTGATCTCCTTCAGAATGGACTGGTTGGATCTCCTTGCAATCCAAGGGACTCTCAAGAGTCTTCTCCAACACCACAGTTCAAAAGCATCAATTCTTCGGCGCTCAGCCTTCTTCACAGTCCAACTCTCACATATACTAACGCATATATATGGAATTTAGAAAGATGTTAATGATAACCCTACATGCGAGACAACAAAAGAGACACAGATGTATAGAACAGTCTTTTGGACTCTGTGAGAGACGGCGAAGGTGGGATGATTTGGGAGAATGGCATTGAAACATGTATAATATCACATATGAAACGAGTCACCAGTCCAGGTTCGATACATGATACTGGATGCTTGGGGCTCGTGCACTGAGATGACCCAGAGAGATGGTATGGGAAGGAGGAGGGAGGGGGGTTCAGGATGGGGAACACGTGTATACCTGTGGTGGATTCATGTGGACATATGGCAAAACCAATACAATATTGTAAAATAATTAACCTCCAATTAAAATAAATAATTTTTTTTAAAAAAGCATCATCTATTAGGATTTGAAATTGCTCAACTGGAATTCTATCACCTCCTGTAGCTTTATTTGTAGTGATGCTTCCAAAGGACAAGTTAACTTTACATTCCCAGATGTCTGGCTCTAGGTGAGTGATCACACCATCATGATAGTCTGGGTCATGAAGATCTTTTTTGTATAGTTCTTCCATGTCTTCTTGCCACCTCTTTTTAATATCTTCTGCTTCTGTTAGGTCCATACCATTTTTGTCCTTTACTGTGTATGACAAATATGTACTTATACAAAGAATGGATTTTAAGTTCATTTTAAGGATCTTTCATGTAAAAACTAATACTGACCTTATTTGAAACAACAGAACAAATATAAGTACCTTAGAGCCATATACTATACTTTCACAAACTCATAAAGACAAACTTCTTCCAATATTAACATCCTTCCTATAATTATCAGAGTCTTGGAAATTCTGAGTTACAGATTTAAGGTCATAAAATCTGACATGTTATGGGAATGAATGTCTCTTGAGTTGGTATGTATCTCACAGGAGGTAACAGCAGAAGACTGAAGGAAAAGCTCTTCTTATTTAAAAAAAAATACTTAAGGGAAATTTACATACATTTTAAATTAGATCTCCATAATTCCTATATCAACAGACAAGTAGAGATGACTGAGTATAACCAATCCTTGACAACAGAGTTTATCCTGATAAGATTTACAGATCATCCAGAGCTGAAGCCCCTTCTGTTTCTGGAGTTCCTTACCATCTATTTGATCACCTTGATGGGAAATCTTGGCCTGGTGATATTGATAGTTACAGAGCATCATCTTCACACCAATGTATATCTTCCTGGGGAATCTCTCTCTGATGGATTCCTGTTGCTCCAGTGCCATTACCCCAAAGATGCTACAGAACCTCTTTTCCATAGACAGAATGATTTCTCTGTATGAATGCATGGCACAATTCTATTGTCTCTGCCTTGCTGAAACTACAGATGGCTTTCTTCTGGCAGCAATGGCTTATGAGCGCTATGTGGCCATCTGCAAACCATTGCAGTACCACACCATGACGTCAAAGAAATTCTGCATTCAGATGAACACAGGGGCCTATATAGTTGGAAACCTGCATCCCATGATTCATGTAGGGTTTCTTTTTAGACTAACTTTCTGTAGGTCTAATCAAATCAACCACTTTTTTTGTGATGTTCTTCCATTATACAGACTCTCCTGTGTAGACCCTAATATCAATGAATTAATGTTATTTATCATTGCAGGGTCACTTTCAATCTTCACTATTATCATAGTAATAATCTCTTACCTTTTCATCCTTTTCATGACTTTAAAAATGAAATCCAAAGAGGGAAAAGGCAAAGCCTTTTTTACTTCTGCATCCTACTTTCTCTCTGTCTCAATATTCTATGGTTCCCTTCTCTTCATGTATGTGTGACCAAATTCAGTTAATGACGAAGATAAAGATACAACCCTTGCTATTTTTTATAGTCTAGTTATTCCTTTATTAAACCCTTTTTTCAAAGTCTAAGAAATAGGGATGTAATAAATGCTATGAAAAAAAGTATGAAAATGTTATCAGTTCGGTTCAGTCACACACTTGTGTCTGACTCTTTGCAACCCCATGGACTGCAGCACGTCAGGCCTCCCTGTCCATCACCAATTCGTGGAGCTTACTCAAACTCATGTCCATCGAATGGGTGATGGACATCCAACCATCTCATCCTCTCTCGTCCCCTTCTCCTGCTGCCTTCAATTTTTCCCAGCATTGGAGTCTTTTCCAATGAGTTGGTTCTTCATATCAAGTGGCCAAAATATTGGAGTTTCAGCTTCAGCATCAGTCCTTCCAATGAATATTCAGGACTAATTTCCTTTAGAATGGACTGGTTGGATCTCCTTGCAGTCCAAGGGACTCTCAAGAGTCTTCTCCGACACCACAGTTCAAAAGCATCAATACTTCTGCGCTCAGCTTTCTTTATAGTCCAACTCTCACATCCATACATGACTACTGGAAAAACCATAGCCTTGAAGAGATGGACCTTTGTTGGCAAAGAAATGTCTCTGCTTTTCAATATTCTGTCTAGGTTGTTCATAACTTTCCATCCAAGGAGTAAGCATCTTTTAATTTCATGGCTTCAGTCACCATCTACAGTGATTTTGGAGCTCAAAAATTAAAGTCAGCCACTGTTTCCATTGTTTCCCATTTATTTGCCACAAAGTGATGGGACCAGATGCCATAATCTTAGTTTCTGAATGTTGTGATTTAAGCCAATGTTTTCACTTTCCTCTTTCACTTTCATTAAGAAGCTCTTTAGTTCTTCTTCGCTTTCCTCCATAACGGTGGTGTCATCCACATATCTGAGGCTATTGATATGTCTCCTGACAATCTTGATTCCAGCTTGTGCTTTATCCAGCCCAGTGTTTCTCATGATGTACTCTGCATATAAGTTAAATAAGCAGGGTGACAATATACAGCCTTGATGTACTCTTATTCTGAAAATATTCTGTGAATAATTGTTTTCAATCTGCTCAAACCTTTTCTTCAAAATCAAAGAATACTGAGAAAGTGGAAAATGGTCATTTTGTATATAAAATATTCAATTACTAAAAAAATGATGTTGTATGAGTCAAACAAACAAGTTCAGATAGCAGAGATTCTGCTAAAATGCATTTCAAACTCTAAGCTAACAGGTCCCATAAGGGGTAAATAGATAAGTAACAGATTGTTAAATAATTGCTAGAGCTACTATATGACCCAGAAACCCCACCTGGACATATTTCTGGAAAAGACAAAAGCTCTTTCAGAAAGATGCCTGTACGTCAGTGTTCATGGAAGCACTACTTACAATAGCCAAGACATGGAAATAACTCAAATGCTCAGTAACATATGATTGGTTTAAGAAGACATGGCCAAAGTGCCAAAGGTGTAGAATTTAAGAAATCATTTTCATGGAAGAATTCTCACAGCCTAAACACTCAAGAGATGAACCAATGCCACAGAGCAAATTACATTAAAATAAAGCTGTTTAAGTTACAAAATAATAACTACTACTACTATTATTACTCTTGAGGTCACAAATTGTGTCATGATGTAATTAGTTAACCAGTAAGTACTTGTTTCAGAATACAATGAGTTAACAATTTTCAACAAATGCTGGGGATAAAAGTCACTACATGTGAAGTTTGCCTCCCTTTAATATTCTTGGCAATATCCTGGAAATCAAGTATACTTTTATAAAACCTCTCATATCTCAAGTTCTCAAATATTAATCCCTTTTTGAACAACATTGTGTGACAGAAGTAAACTGTATGTTTCAATTTGACTCTCTGTTTTGAGTTTGTTCAAGAGATTATGTTTGAATGTGAAATCAATCTACTTTCTAATCAAGAACATTTTCCTCTTTAGTGTCAGTCAGTTTTCTCTCAAGTTCTCTGAAACAGAGTATATGAATATATTAGTGACTTATCAATCTGTAGTTTAAGATGATTCTATTTATATTGACATGTTTATGGATTTTATATTTTCATGTAGTTTGGTTATCATATACACCATCATATATGACAGTGGAATTCCTAAATATATTAATTAAATACAGCTTTTTCTCTCTGATATCATTACATGACTTGCTTGTTATTTATTAGGAATACCATTAAACTGGACTGACTCAAAGGTAAGTATCAATACATGTATAGCATTAACAAAAGCTGCAGGTGCTGTTTGAATAAAAATAAGGCAGAAACAGTAAAAACTTAAACATCTTAGTAATATTTATTGATTCTTACATGTGCAATTGGGCTTCCCCAGTGGCTCAGCAGGTAAAAAATCAGCCTGAATTACAGGAGACACAGGAAATGCAGATTCGATCCCTGGGTCGGAAAGATCCTTTGGAGGGCATGGCAACCCACTCCAGTATTCTTGCTTGGAGAATCTCATGGACTGAGATGGTGGGCTACAGTCCAAAGGGTCGCAAAGAGTCAGACATGACTGAGCAACTAAGCATGCACACACATGTGCAATATAAAAGAAAAAAATTTATTGAACAACTTACTATCTTCTAATTGCTAAGGTAGAGATTTCATATATATTACTTTCCAATTTACTGGATGTGATTTTTCATGTTTTTCCTCAGCAGAAATCTCATACTTTGCAATATTTAGGAGTTTGCCCAAGTTCATTCAGGTCATGGAAATCAGACAGAATTTGAATCAATACTACCTCTTCCCAAACAAGCTTAGGAGTTCAGAAAATGGAGATACTAGTAGCCTGGGGTATTCACTTTTCAACTAGCATAAGAAATAACCTATGCCTTAAAAAAACAAGAAAAAAATCAATATTTGTGGAAAACATGAATGGGTATGAAACCATAGTCAATGTTTATGGAAATGAGTGTGGTATTGGGAATGGGGGATGAGGGAGTTGAACCATGGCATGGAGTCAGAAAGCTGATGAAACTAATGATGAGGGCTGTTAGTGAATATGGGAAAAGAGCAGAGAAGTGGGTCAGGTTACTACTTCTCTTATATGCCACCCTAAGGAATCTGAATTTATCTTCAAGCCATCAGTCACTGAAGTCTTCTAGAAGCAAAGTAATATGATTATACATTTCAGAAACCTGTTCTTGCAATTGATTGAAAGTTCTGAAGCAAGGAGACTAACTTTAACAAATCATATATTCAGTGAGGAGAACTGAAACTGGAGAATACTGTAAAAGGAGAGATGTTCACAGATGTGAGCAACATTTTAAAGAGAAAACAGTAAATTTTACCTGTTAAGTAATAAAAATAAAAATCTATTTTCTTCCTAGGAGTATCAAACATGACATAACTGATTAAAGATCACGAATACTTAGCATGGTATCCGACATATTAGGCCATTCAATAATTTTTTTTTCAATATCTTTTAATTGTGTAAGTTAACATGTTCAGTTCAGGCACTCAGTCATATCTGACTCTGCAACCCCATGAACCACAGCACACCAGGCCTCCCTGTCCATCACCAACTCCCAGAACTTGCCAAAACTCATGTCCATTGAGTTGGTGATGCCATCCAACCATCTCATCCTCTGTCGTCCACTTCTCCTCAGGCCCTCAATCTTTCCCAGCATCATGGTCTTTTCAAATGAGTCAGCTCTTCACATCAGGTAGCCAAAGTATTGGAGTTTCAGCTTCAGCATCAGTCATTCCAATGAACACCCAGGACTGATCTCCTTTAGGATGCACTGATTGGATCTCTTTGCAATCCAAGGGACTCTCAAGAGTCCTCCAATGCCACAGTTCAAAAGCATCAATTCTTCTGCACTCAGCTTTCTTTATAGTCCAACTCTCACATCTATACATGACTACTGGAAAAACCGTAGCCTTGACTAGATGGACATTTGTTAACAAAGTAATGTCACTGCTTTTTAATACGCTGCCTAGGTTGGTCATAACTTTCCTTCCAAGGAGTAAGCATCTTTTACTTTCATGGCTGCAATCACCATCTGCAGTGATTTTGGAGCCCAAAAAAATAAAGTCTGACACTGTTTCCACTGTTTTCCCATCTATTTCCCATGAAGTAATGGGACTGGATGCCATGATCTTAGTTTTCTGAATGTTGAGCTTTAAGCCAACTTTTTCGCTCTCCTCCTTCACTTTCATCAAGAGGCTTTTTAGCTCCTCCTCACTTTCTGCCATAAGGGTGGTGTCATCAGCATATCTGAGGTTATTGATATTTCTCCCGGCAATCTTGATTCCAGCTTGTGCTTCTTCCAGCCCAGTGTTTCTCATGATGTACTCTGCATATAAGTTAAATAAGCAGGGNCCTCCTTCACTTTCATCAAGAGGCTTTTTAGCTCCTCCTCACTTTCTGCCATAAGGGTGGTGTCATCAGCATATCTGAGGTGATTGATATTTCTCCCGGCAATCTTGATTCCAGCTTGTGTTTCTTCCAGTCTAGCATTTCTCCTGTGACCTTGGCAAAGTCCTCGCTTAGCAGAAAAGTAAGCGGAAGCTCCTGGAGGCAGGTGACTGCTGGCTGGTGGTGGGAGTGAACAGGGACCTGCTGCCCAGCCCAGCCTCCCCCTACCCAGCCCGTCCAGGAGGGGTGGCCATGCAGCCCAGCGGGTGGCAGCGCAAGCTGGACTGCTGGCTCCAAAGAGAGCTCCCTATAGGTGACTCTGGGCAAATCGCGATACCTCCTTTTGCTTCGGTTTCCTCATCTGTAAATGGAGGAAGTAAGAGTCCCCTTTCTAGGGTTGTTGGGAAAGCAAAGGGAGATGAGGCTTGGAAAGTGCTGGGACAGCGCCCGGTCCAGGAGAAATCCCCCGTGACAGCAGCCCTGCCGCTGGCCTTGCCTGGAATTAAGAAGGGTCTCGTCTGCACACCCAAGCCCTGGGGTCACGCATGAGCTGATCCTAGACTCACGCTGCCTGGAAGATCCCATGTCACTCGCTGTGACCCTCTGCTCGGCCTCTGCTAAGGCAGCTCCACTTCCTGGAGTGCCCTCCCCCACTTCCCACAGTGTTTTCCCCTGAGTCCCCGCCCCCATCCAGGCCACGCCCCCAGGCTCTCAGCGCTGGCTTGACCTGGATCTGTTGCTTTTGTTCTGGGGGTCCCAGTGCGGCTCCCCGCTGGCTCTGAGTCCTGGAGGGCTGGGCCCATGCCTGGCAGGTCTGTCCCCGAGCACCCAGCCCAGGCCTGGCAGAAGATGCCACCAGCCGGGGCTGCCGGACGCTATCCTCCTGCTTTGGTCTCCCTTGCTCTGGAAGCCCCTGTTTTTGAACCAGTTCCTGAATGATGGACAAGTCTTTGATCCTAATCTTCGACTCTTACCCACACTGCTGCAGTAAATGAGCTTATGAGGATTTTGCCCTTGTGGGCGTGTTTGTTGGATGATGGTTGAGTGGAATTTCTGGGTCAGAGGGCGTGTGCATCTGTGACTTTGGTGTGTGCCAAGCTGCCTTCCAGACGTGAACTGATGTCCTTCCCACCAGGGCAGAAGGCAGAGGCTCCCGCCCCCGCAAACCAGCACACACGCAGTGCTCTCTCAACCATTTTGATCTTTGCGGGACTTGCTTGCGTGGAGGAAGGCGGAAGTTCCCTTTGGTCTGTGCTCCGGGGCGCTTTACCATTAGGCTTTCATTTCCATGTCTCTCATTTTAAACTTTGGTTTTGCGATTGGACAGTTTCTTTCTTCTTGGCAATTGGTTTGTTTAGATCCCTTCCTCTGAGAGTCTTTGGGTAACTTCTGGTTTCTTGGAAATTCACCCACCTCATCCGAGTTTTCTGACTTCCTTGGGCAGAGCTGAGTGGGTAGGCCCCCTCTCTCTTTTTTCATTTGTCCCCTCCATCTTTACGGAGTACCTGCTCTGTACCAAGTGTCGTTGCTGGTCCTGGGGGTGCGGTAGTGGGCCAGAACCGCTGAAAAGTTGTACTTATATGGAGCCTAAAGACGATTTAAAATGCATCTGTAAAGTACAGGGAGTGTCAGACAGTGATAAGTGCTAGGGAGAAAAACCCCATGAGAGCAGGGAGAGAGTTGATCGCGGAGTCCAGCTTTTGATGCAGTGGTCAGAGAGGGTCTCAGTAGTGGGTGACTTGAAGGACATCAGGGAATATTGCTGTTCAGTCTCCAAGCTGCATCCAGCTCTTTGTGACCCCATGGACTGCAGCACGCCAGGCCTCCCTGTCCATCACCAACGTCCAGAGTTTACTCAAACTCAGGTCCATGGAGTCGGTGATGCCATCCCACCATCTCATCCTCTGCTGACCCCTTCTCCTTCTGCTTGCCATCTTTCCCAGCATCAGAGTCTTTTCCAGTGAGTTAGTTCTTAGCATCAGGTAGCCAAAGTACTGGAGCTTCAGCTTCAGCAACAGTCCTTCCGATGAATCTTCAGGATTGATTTCTCTTATGATTGACTGGTTTGATCTCCTTGCTGTTCAAGGGACTCTCAAGAGTCTTTTCCAACACCACAGTTTGGAAAAGCATCAATAGCCATGTGTTTATCTGGGAGAAGACATGGCAGTGTGCTGGTGCAGGTGCTATATTGGTCTAAGTTCTCGGAGAAACGCAACCAACAGGATAGTTATAGATAGAGTGAAGATGCAGATGTAGGTTTCTATATATAAATCTAGATATAGATAGATAGCGCTATATAAACAGATATCTCTATAATATAGATAAAATGTATAAGATCTACATAGAGCTATATATAAAGAGATTTACTCTAAGGAATTGGCTTCTGCAGATTTGGAGAGGCAGAAGTTCCAAGATCTGTAGGTGGCAAGCTGGAGACCCAGCAGCGCTGATGGCCCAGTGTGGCCCAAGCCTGAGAACCACAGGAGCCAATGGTGAAAACCCCTGTCCCAAGTCTGATGGCAAGAAAAGACCGACGACCAGCTCAAAAACAGGCAGGCAGAAAGGGAGCCCGCCCTTCCGCTGGCTGTTCTCTGACCTTCAGTGGATTGGAAGAGGCTTACCTGCCTTGGGGAGGGTGATGCACTTGACTCAGTCTACAAACTCAAAGGGGATGTTCATCCAGAAACACCTTCACAGACACACACAGAACCATGTTTGATCAAATATCTGGGCAGCACGCCCATGGCCCAGGCAGTTCAGTTCAGTTCAGTCGCTCAGTCGTGTCCGACTCTTTGCAACCACATGAACCGCAGCTCGCCAGGCCTCCCTGTCCATCACCAACTCCCAAAGTTCATCCAAACTCATGTCCATCGAGTCAGTGATGCCATCCAACCATCTCATCCTCTGTCGTCCCCTTCTCCTCTTGCCTTTAATCTTTCCCAGCATCCGGGTCTTTTCCAATGAGTCAGTTGTTTGCATCAGGTGGCCAAAGTATTAAAGTTTCAGCTTCAGCATCAGTCCTTCCAGTGAATATTCAGGACTGATTTCCTTTAGGATGGACTGGTTGGATCTCCTTGCAGTCCAAGGGACTCTCAAGAGTCTTCTCCAACACCACAGTTAAGCATCAATTCTTCAGCACTCAGCTTTCTCTACAGCACAAGTCTCACATCCATACATGACTACTGGAAAAACCATAGCCTTGACAAGATGGAACTTTGTTGACAAAGTAATGTCTCTGCTTTTTAATATGCCATCTAGGTTGGTCATAACTTTCCTTCCAAGGAGTAACCGTCTTTTAATTGCATGGCTACAATCACCATCTGCAGTGATTTTGGAGCCCTCCAGAAAATAAAGTCAGCCACTGTTTCCACTGTTTCCCCATCTATTTGCCATGAAGTGATGGGATGGCCCAGTCAAAGCTATGGTTTTTCCAGTAGTCATATACGGATGCGAGAGTTGGACCATAAAGAAGGCTGAACACTGAAGGATGGATACTTTCGAACCGTGGTGCTGGAAAAGACTCTTGAGAGTCCAGTGGACAGCAAGGAGTTCAAGCCAGTCAATGCTAAAGAAAATCAACCCTGAAAATTCACTGGAAGGACTGATTCTGAAACTGAAGCCCCAATACTTTGGCCACCTGATGAGAAGAGCCAACTCATTGGAAAAGACCCTGATGCTGGGAAAGATTGAGGGCAGGAGGAGAAGGGGGCGACAGAGGATGAGTTGGCTGGATGGCATCACTGACTCGATGAACATGAGTTTGGATGAACTTTGGGAGTTGGTGAAGGACAGGGAGGCCTGACTTGTTGCAGTCCATGGGGTCCCAAAGAGCAACAGACCAACAGCAACAACCCCCACAGTCCGGTGGACACAGAATGAGCCACCGGGACTGCAGCAGAGTGGACAGAAGCGGGAGAGGAGGGCTGTGGCCGGCGAGGACAGAGGGGAACGTCTGGCTTCTACTCTGAGTGAGATGGGAGCCAGTGAGGGTTTTGAGCAGAGGCGTGACATGACGCGACACGCCATAGATGTCCACAGGATCCCTCTGGCTGCTGTATGGAGGAAAGACAGAAGGGCTGGGCTATGAGGAGGCCACAGCAGGAGCGATGGAGGAGCAGGAAGGGCAAGGTCGACGGCCACACCTGCAGGCTTTACTGACGCACCGGTGGTGGACGTGAGAGAGCGAGAGGGGCCAAAGACGCTCTGGGAATCCAGTGTCATTCTTGGTTTGCGTTTGTTTTGTTTCTGCCCATTCTTTTCTGTGTAATTATGGCAAAGCACGTAACAAAATCTACTATTTTAACCAACTGTACTTTTCACAGGCGTTGAGCGCATTCACATTGTTGCACAAGCATCACAACCATCCATCTCCAAACCTTTTTCACCACCTACCCATCCTATCACAGGAAGCCTTTCCGAGTCATTTTACCTGCAGTGAATTTCGCTGGTAATCCAGCCTCCGTCTTTCTTTCTTAGCAAGTGTGTGTGGCTCATGAACATTTACTAATACGGCAGCTACATTTAGTCTTAGTTCTGCCATCATAGTTTATGATATGCTTTCTGCTTTTATAGCTTTTGTGGGGGTTGTCAATTTTCACCATATGCTCTCTGTTTTCTTTGTTTTATTTTTTGTGTATATATCTTCTGACAATTTGGAAGGCTGTGTTTTTCATCCCATAGTTATCTTCACAATTATACTGTCATATGATTCCCTTAATCCTCTGTTTCTTTAGACAATGTTTATTTTCTTCCTACTATGAGTGATGCCCAAATTAGAATATTCCTACTTTCCCCTCTCCTTCTCCCTCATCCATCAAATTATTTTAGCTGATTATATTAGTTTTTCCATTTGCCTTTGTACCTCTAATATTATTTCCATCTCTAAACGATTTTGGGGACTTCTAGCTATAAACACAGAAGACAGTTTATATATATTAGCTCCCTCCTCTGACCTCCACCCTCCCTCCTGTAGTTTATATCAGTTCTGTGTTATCTCTTTTGTTCTTTTTATATAACAGTCACAATACATTCGTTTTGGACATGGTCCTACAGCTAAATAGATTGTCCTTGCCGGTACCCTTGCCGAAGTTACTCTGCTTACTCTTGGTTATCCTAAGCGTTGTTGCTCAGTCGCTCAGTCATGTCCAGCTCTTTTCAACCCCATGGACAGCATCACACAAGGCTTCCCTGTCTTTCGGTATCTGTTGGAGCTTGCTCAAACTCGTGTCCATCGAGTCGGTGAGACCATCCAACCATCTCATCCTCCGTCGCTCCCTCCTCCTCCTCCTACCCCCAATCTTTCCCAGCTCTTTCAGGGGCTCTTCGCATCCAGTGGCCAAAGGATTGGAGCTTCAGTTTCAGCATCAGTCCTTCCAATGAATATTCGGTGCTGATTCCCTTTAGGATTGACTGGTTGGATCTCCTTGCAGTCCAAGGGACTCTCAAGAGTCTTCTCCAACACCACAGTTCAAAAGCATTGATTCTTCAGTGCTCAGCCTTCTTTATGGTCCACTCTCACATCAGGCTTCCCTGATGGCTCAGACGGTAACGAATCCACCTGCAATGTGGGAGACCCGGGTTCGATCCCTGGGTCAGGAAGATCCCCTGGCGAAGGAAATGGCAACCCACTCCAGTACTCTTGCCTGGAAAATCCCATGGACAGAGGAGCCTGGTGGGTTACAGTCCATGGGGTCAAAAAGAGTCGGACACGACTGGGCGACTTCACTTTCTTTCTCACATCTGTACGGCTACTGGAAAACCCATAGCTTTGACCAAATGGACCTTTGTCGGCAAAGTGATGTCTCTGCTTTTTAACATGCTGTCTATGTTGGTCATAGCTTTTCCTGCAAGGAGCAAGCATCTTTTAATTTTGTGGCTGCTGTCACCATCCACAATGATTTTGAAGCCCAAGAAAATAAAGTCTGTCACTGTTTCCATTGTTTCCCCATCTATTTGCCATAAAGTGATGGGACAGGATGCCATGATCTTATTTTTTTGAATGTTGAGTTTTAAGCCAGCTTTTTCACTCTCTTCTTTCACCTTTATCAAGAGGCTCTTTAGTTTCTCTTTACTTTCTGTCATTAGGGTGATGTCATCTGCATATCTGAGGTTAATATTTCTCCTAGCAATCTTGATTCCGGTTTGAGCTCCATCCAGCTTGGCATTTCGCATGATGTACTCTGCACTGAAGTTACATAAGCAGGGTGACAATATATAGCCTTAACGTACTCCCTTTCCAATTTTGAACCAGCCTGTTGTTCTATGTTCAGTTCTAACTGTTGCCTCTTGACCTGCATATAGGTTTCTCAGGAGGCAAGTAAGGTGGTCTGGTATTCCCATATTTTTAAGAATGTTCCACAGATTGTTGTGATCCACATAGTCAAAGGCTTTGGCATCGTCAATGAAACAGAACTAGATGGTTTTCTGGAATTCCCTTGCTTTTTCTATGATCTAACAGATGTTGGTAATTTGATCTTTGGTTCCTCTGCCTTTTCTAAACACAGCTTGTACACCTGGAAGTTCTTGGTTCACATACTA
Source organism: Oreotragus oreotragus (assembly GCA_006410675.1). Lineage (NCBI taxonomy): Eukaryota > Metazoa > Chordata > Mammalia > Artiodactyla > Bovidae > Oreotragus > Oreotragus oreotragus. The sequence goes on along the minus strand of SJYX01000283.1, from coordinate 58,518 downwards.
TCGAAGCCTAGCTTGAAGGATTTTGAGCATTACCTTGCTAGCATGTGAAATCCTATGAGCATCCTCTATTCATTTATGCAAGAAGGGCTCATGCAAGCTACAATTTTTTAAAAATGTGTTTTAAACGTTTTTCTGCTGACTTTCTATTTAAAATCTGATTCATCTGGGCCTTAAATTCTTTCTTCATTCATTCATTCAACAAAGTGTGCCAGTTACTGTTCCAGACCCGGATAACACAAAAATGAGCACAACACACCGATGCCATGACCCGCATGTAGCTTATTATCTAGTTGGCAGAGACATATGATGAGCCAGGCCAGTAAGTAAAATATTTGGTGCGCTGGACTGAGATAAGTCCAGGGAGAAAAATAAAGCAGGTGATGGGGGACCTGGCTCAGGTTTGTGAACTAGAAGAGACAGGTCCACAGACTTTCTTGCCCAGAGCCCAGGAGTGCATACTGGGCTGTTGGCTCTGCCTTCAGAGCATCTCTCACTCTGGAAAAGGGCTTTACTAGCTCGGTCAGAGCCCTTGTTCCAGCTCCACACCCTGGACCCTGGAACACACTCTAGAGCCTGACTGAGAATGGTTTATCTGCTGCTGTGCCATATCTGACTCTTTGTGACCCCATGAACCCTGTCCTTCAGTATCTCCCGGATTTTGCCCAAGCTCATGTCTATTGAGTTGATGATGGTGTCTAACCATCTCGTCCTCCGTCACCCTCTTCTCCACCTGCTCTCAATCTCCCCCAGCATTGGGGTCTTTCCCAGTGAGGCAGCTCTTCACATTAAGTGGCTAAAGTAATAGAGCTTCAGCTGCAGTATCAGTCCTTCCAGTGAATATTCAGGGTTGACTTCCTTTAGGAATGACTGTTTTGATCTCCTTGCTGTCCAACCAGATGCACGTAGCAGACACCCAGCTACAGTGCTGTGGAGGCAGACGGTCTGGGGCCGTCACCAGAACCAGGTCTCTCCCTGCTCCCTTCCCACTCCGCCCTCATTAGTGAAGGCCTTTCATTCCCATGCTCTTTCTCTGGATCCATGTTCCCTTCCCAGTAGACTTCAGCTTACATGGCATTGGCCAGGGTGGGTCATGTGGCCACCCTTGTCTGCAAGGGAGTATGGGAAGCTGAATATCTGTGACTGGGTCATTGCTCCCATAAATGGATATAGGACTGGGGGTTTACTGTGTCTGACACAGATGGAGTTTGTGTTTCTTTTCCTGGTTATCCTTATTTGGAGGTGATCTCCAGGAGAGAGAGGACAATGGCAACTCAACTCTGCCGATCGAAGCTGTAAGTGCCCCCATGGGCTGATGTTTACACTTCTGATCTCCCAACGATATGTTGACCCCTCCATGCGCCAGCAGTGTTCTGGCTTCCTCTCCATGGCTTTGTATGATACGGTCATATTCAGTGGTGTGACTCCAAGATTCATAATGTTTTCTTTTATTTTTTTAATAGGTGTTATCAGCATCTGTTCTTAATATCTTCTATTTGTTATAACAAGGGTGGCCATATGGTTTAATATCCAAAGTAGAGTACGTTTGAGGGTAAAAGGGGGACAGTATTGAAAATGATAAGTACTACCTGGGACTGTCTTAAGCCAAGACATTATAATAACCCTGGTAATCACTGAGGCAGAAAAACACTGTTGATTCTTGTAAGTTGATCTGATGTCTTACAGACTGAGAGTTGTATCTTTATATCTGCACCCCGTGTTCTAAGAATTAGCTTGTTGATTCTCTTGGGTTTTCTGTGTACATGATCTGCCAATAATGGTAATTAGGGTTTTTCTGTCTTGTTCCCAACTCTTTATGCCTTTTTCTTATCTTATTGCTTGGGCCAGAGGCGTCCCTGGTGACTCAGATGGTAAAGAGTCTGCCTGAAGTGTGGGAGACCCGGGTTCATTTACTGGATGGGGAAGATGCCCTGGAGAAGGAAATGGCAACCTACTCCAGTATCCTTGCCCGGAAAATTCCATGGATGGAGGAGCCTGGCAGGCTACAGTCCACGGGGTCGCAAAGAGCTGGACACGACCGAGCGACTTCACTCACTCAGAGGCAGGAGTGCTGTATGGAACCATAGTGGTGGCAGACCTGCTTTTCTTGCTTCCAGCCTTAAAGTTGAACAACGCTCAGTGTCTAGGAGACAGAGATGGCATGTGTACAGAGGAAAGCCTGGCTTCTCCCGTCACTGAGGCCAGACAGAAAAGGCCCCATGGAGGAGACACCATGTGACATTTTGTTCCCTTCTGCTTTCCTAGAAAACCCTTTTGCCGTGCCTCAGGATGGGGGAGGTGAGACCTAAGGCACCTGGCTCAGCCTCCAAGAGGAACAACTTCAAGACGCCGGGGAGAGCCAAGACGGCCGTGGCGGTGGTGGAGGAGAAGATGCTACCTGTGCCTGAACCCCCTTCCCTGGACTTCTAAGACTAGAAGCAAACAGTGGTGGGAGGCCAGGGTGCAGGAAGGGCTTCTGAGCCACCCGTCTGTGAGCAATAGTCCCACTCTGGGCTGGTGGCTTCTGAGAGGTGGCACCACCGTGGACTCAGGATGACCGACACGGCTGCTCAGGCCAAGCCAAGCAGAAGGATTCAGGCCTGTGCATCCTACCCATGGTTCCCTTGCCCCTGCTCCCTCCAGTAGTGGCCCATGGGCCTATCCGTGTCAGGATTTTGAATGTGAGTGTGTGTGAGTGTGTGTGCGTGTGTATGCTTAGGGGTGTCTTTTTGTTTGATTGGTTTTATTGGGGTCCCCCAAGTTCTCTGATGGGCCTGGGTCCGCTTGTGGTGGGGGTCCTGGCCAGCTCTTGCTGGCAGCTGTGAGCCAGATGGAGTTGGCAAGTGTGGGGTACAGCCCCACTGTGCCTCCAGGGGTGCTTGGGATGCAGAAATGCCGGTGGGGATGCGTTCTTATGGAATTATTTTCCCGTAATGACAGTGATGAGAGACACGTCTCAGGCCATGTACGGGGCAGGCAGTAGACTATCTTCACACACACCCGCTCTCATCACTTGGGAAGTGAGCAGGATGAACTCCCTGCAGAAATGGCCTGGGTCTCACAGCCAGGAGGAGACCAGTTCTCGGCTTGACCTCAGAGGTCTAAGAACCCAAGGTCAAAGCTCCCCAGCCCAGGGCACCCCCAGTACCATCCCTGGAGCCTCTCCCCAGTGGCTTCCCAGGGGATGGGCCATTGCCCCAAGCTTTCCACTACTGCTGCCCCAGGACCCTCTTACAGCATATTCTGTTTAAGCACCTACTGTATATCAGGCTTGCTGGGCAGTGATCTGGAAAGGAGCTGAGTCAGACAGGCCTCCTCCTTGCCCCCAGAGGGAAGAAACAGACACACAGATCTTTGCTGGACAGAGTGATGAGCACTATGGAAACCCAGAAGGGAAGGTTCTAGAAGCCCTTCCCGTTTAAGGCAAGACTTCCATGCAAACCTGGATGTTCGTAGTATCTGTCCACTGAGCTCACCACCACTGCCACCCACCCCACTGCCCCAGGGCGCACATGTGGAAGGGCATGATCTGGGAAATGATCACATAAATCCCTGAAGGCCAAACTGGCAGTGTAGACACCCTCATCCCTCTGGTGTTAGTGATGCCAGAATCTCCCCCAGCACCCAGCTGGGTGGGTCCCTGCTCCTCTACTCAAATACCTTTACTCAGCTAGACCCAGTGTCTCCAACGGACCCTCCATCCATCACATGTGGCAGAGAGCAGGCAGACTCGTGGTACTGGTCAGCTAGGGGAGAGGACAGGGAAGAAATAAGCAGTGAATAGGAAGGTAGTAACAGCAGTGAGCCCTAAGCCAAGAATTCAATCAAAACGGCGTTCTGAGGGTTAAGTTTGGCTAGTCTGGGAAGGCCTTTCTGAGCAAGTTAAGCCCAGACCTGAATGGTGAGCAAGAGCCAGCCATGGACATTGAAGATAGAAGAGATTTCCAGGCAGAGGGAATAGCTAGTGCAAAGACCCCGAGGCAGCAACTGGCTTGATGATCTCAAGGAACCAAGAGAAAGTTGGGCTGGCATGAATACAGAAGAAATGTAGGAAGAGAGGCAGGTGACAGCCCAGACACTCTGGTTCACCGAGAGACACCTGAAGCGGGACAGACATAACACCCACCCTCTGATAAAGCAGAAGGACATTTCAAGGGCGTCAAGCATTCTGCATCCAGCCTGGCTCATCAACCCCATAGAGAAGGGTCTCCTCCCATTTCAGGGACTAGGATACTGAGACTCAGATGGGTCAGGTGACTTGCCCAAGGTCACAAGGGCAAGCTGAGGAAGACCCAGACCTATAGCTTGAGTCTCATCTCTTCCAGACAGTGCTGCCAGAACCCAGGGGTACAGTTTGGCGGAGGCCAAGCTGGAGAACCTCTACCTGGGGTCTTGCTTAGGTCCTGCTTCCTTCACCTTGGATGCTGAGTCATCCTCGGACCTGCCCCGGGACTTGTTCAAGTGGAGCAGCTGTTGCCCTGGAGGGTTGCTTAGCAGCCATTCGGCGCAGCTGGATCAGCCCACACCTGCATCCCATGCACAGAACCCTGGGAGTCAGAGAAACCCTGGCCAGGGGGAGGGGTTGGGCACAGGCCCAGACTGACTTCAGCTCTGTAGGAAGATCAGGGTGACCTCAGGCAAGTCCTGTGCCTTCTTTACTGTCCGTTGCCCCATCTCTAAAAGGAAGGGGTTGGACCAGGTTTTTAAGGGGCTTGCATCTCCAGCTTCCTGAGGTTCTGAGTGGAGCTCATGCAGCTGTTCACACGGAGACACTTCCGCTGCCAAGAGGGAGCTGGTGGCCCTGCCTCCCTGCCACAAACACTGGGCCCAGGGTCACTGTCAGAGAGACCAGCAAGGGCTGCGGTCCCCTGACTTGTGCCACTCAGCTTGAAAACTTGCAGGACGCTACTCCTGGCCCCACAGAGGTCTCTCCAGGAGGGACTGATGACCCCTTGGGTGTTTACGGTCGCAGCCGGTAAGGGATCAGAATGCTCTGTTGTAAGCAGGTGGCCCCTCACCATGTAGCTCAGCGCCCATCACAAACAGCAAAGCAGCGGGGCAGCCTGGGATGCAGGGGACAGAGTGTGGGGACCCACAGCCCTGCCCCTTCCCCACTGGGCGGTCTTGGGCAAGTCATCTCACCTCTCTGAGGTTTGCCTGTCCAGTGTGTGGGGTGGGGGCCGCAGCTGGAGTGATCGAGCGGTGGGGGGCCGTGTGGGAGGTGTGAATGCCCATCTGAAAGGCAGGCATGCCGTTCAGTCCCTCCCGGTGTCCAGAGGTCCTCAAAGCCCCCGGGAGATGGGCCACCCTGGCAAAAATCTGTCCCATTCTACCATGGCAGATAGACGTGCCAGTGAGTAGAGCGCCCCTGAGAGGAAGATGCTCAGGGCAGAGACAGGTTCAAGTAAAGATTTAGAGACTTAGTGGTTTTTAGTGACTCCCAAACCTGTTTTTTCAAGCTGCCTACTCTTACTTTTTACTGTGAGCTTCTGGCTATTACCATGTACTCTGCAAAAATAACAACAACAATAATAATACTATGGGAAGAAAAACAAAAAAGAAGAGAAAGACGATGGCAATATATCCGCTGAGGAATCTGCCCTTAACCCCTTGTATTCGTAAGGACTTTTTCCCACTGGGAACTGTGTGTTATCACGAGCAGTTTTATGCTTTCCTTCTCGTCTGTGTTTAGTGTAATTGTGTGTTTTGGAATCTCTACGCAGAACTAATACCTGCTGGCACCCATGGGTCTCTCTGCCCTAGCCCAAACCTCGGAGATCCCCCTGCAGCTCAAGGAGCAGCCTGCTATACAGGAGGGCCCGGGACTGCCAGATGCCAGCCCGACATCTGATGCTGACCGGGACCTATAGGAAACAGGCCTTAACTGAAAACATACACACACCCGTGTGCACGCACACCCGTACGCACGCACACACGTGCACACACATGAATCTGCAGGTAGAGCCCATCTCTCTGATGCTTTATAGTGAAACAGCAGGTAGGCAGCTGGTGTTCCTGGGGTGGTGGCATTTCCCTTCTTCATCCAACACCTTCAGGCAAGTTCAGCCCCTGAGCTGGAAAAGACTTGGGGGAATCAGGGAAAACACGGCCAGGAGTGGGGTTGGCAGTCTTCTTAAGAGAAGCGTCCTGGCTCCCCTGAGGCCATTCCACCAAGATTATGGGTGTGGCTGGACCTGGCACCATCTCCCATGTACCCAGCAGATGCCCGGACCCCTGTCCACACCAGGCTGTGGTCCCACCCCTTGGCTGTCTCTCCAGACCACAATCCCTGCTCAAGCCCTGTCTCCTGGCTCCTCTGACACCCCGTTTAGTGTGTCTACTAGAGGCCATGCCATGAAAGAAGACACGTTTCCCAGTCTCAGGCTTTTAAAAATTGTTTATTGGTTTATTTTCATTTCTTCAGTTTGGCTGATTGGCCCCCACCAGTAGGAGGAGTCTTGGCCTACGGGATCCTGAGAGGTGAATTTGCAGATTTGGCAGTGACCCCAGTTGACCTGACAGCCTCAAGCAGAGATGCTGGCGGCATTGCTTGTCAGTGTTGAGGGGCCACTGTGTCACTACACAGATGTCTGGGTGGGCCCCCCTCTCTACGGCAACTTTGGGGGATTCTTATCTTACTGCTCATCAGTGAGCATCAGATAATGTCTGCCTGTTCTCAATGGCCTTCTGAAAGGTCAGTGGGGCAGCCGCCCACCCAGTGACGGGATGACACTCTGGTCACTGCCACCTGGAGCCCCAGAACTCACCACTAGGCTGGGGTGATGTCCTGTCCCCTCTGGAAAATCCACATCTCACACCGTGTGGCCTTGAGGCTGACTCCAAGCTCCCCAGCTCCTCCTAAGGGCATAAATGCAGTGCCAGATGGTTTCTGAAAGAGATGGGAATACCAGACCACCTGACCTGCCTCTTGAGAAACCTGTATGTGGGTCAGGAAGTTAACATGTAACAATATTATTATTTTTATTTTTGAATGAATTAATAAATACATTTTAATTTCTTTGTTTAAATTTTAATACTGTAAATAATGTTAGATTTAATACACATAAACAAAGGTCTTTGTGTCCTAAGACACTTTGGAAACAAAAGGAAATCTAGATACAAAAATTTTGTGGAGTACTGAATTAGATGGATATTGTACTTACTATGTCACCCTCTGTTTTACTCAACATTTTCAGTTTTCAGGCTTGAATGCACTAATTTTGTTACCTTTTTCTAAGAGTACCACATTTTTGTCATTCTTTCTGCATCATCAATCCCAACCTTTAACAATGCTGAATCCCAGAGATCTGTTAAGGAAGAATATGTGACTTATTTGGGGCTAAGGTAGAAAGGTGTTTTAATGGAAGTTTCTGAGAAAATATGTATCTTTTATTTTAAAATAGATCCACAAAACAGGTAGCATGTCTCCCTCTTAACGCCATGCTGTGTGGATATGATATTCAGCAGTTGGGGTACATTTTGCCATCCCAGTGGCACAGTGGTGTAGAATCCATAGGAGACACAAGAGACAAGTGTTTGATCCCTGGGTCTGAAATATCCCCCAGAGAAGGAAATGACCACCCACTGCAGTATTCTTACCTGGAAAATCCCATGGACACAGAAGTCTGACAGGCTACAACCCATGGGGATGCAAAGAGCTGGACACTACTGAACACACAGGGATACAGGCCATCAAGATGGTAACCAGCCTGGAGATGAAGTCAATACACAATGGAGGGCAAAGATGAGGAAATCACAGAGAAACAGATTCAGAGAAATTGGAATAAGCCATTCTGCTGAGCATACAATCTAACATCTTAATGTTTAAGCTTATTTGGAAAAGATGCTTTATTTGCAAATGAATAGTAACTGAAAACTTCATTTCTCTTACTTTATCTCTCATTTTCCTCTGTGTGTGTATGTACACACATGCATTCAGTCATGTCTGACTCTTTGTGACCCCATGGAATGTAGCCTACTACGTTCCTAGTCCATGGAATTTTCCCAGGCTTGAATACTGGAGTGCGTTACCATTTCTTTCTCTAAGGGATCTTCCCAACTCAGGGATCAAACTTGCATCTCTTGTGTCTCATGCATTGGCTCAGTCGTTTCGGACTCTTTGCGACCCCATGGGTCCAGGACATGACTGTATAGTCGACTTCCGTGGTGGCTCTAACGGTAAAGGTAAAGCGTCTGCCTACAATGCAGGAGACCTGGGTTTGATCCCTGGGTCAGGATGATCCTCTGGAGAAAGAAATGGCAAACCACTCCAGTACTCTTGCCTGGAAAATCCCATGGACGGAGGAGCCTAGTAGGTTACAGTCCATGGGGTCGCAAAGAGTCGGACATGACTAAGCAACTTCACTTTCACTTTCATACAGTCATGGAATTCTCCAGGCCAGAATACTGGAGTGGATAGCCTGTCCCTTCTCCAGGGGATCTTCCCAACCCAAGGACTGAACCCAGGTCTCCTGCATTGCAGGCAGATTCTTTAGCAGCTGAGCCACTGCAGGTGGATTCTTTCCCAAGTGAGCTATCGGGGAAGCCCCATGCACTGGCAGGAGAGTTCTTTACCAGCTGAGCCACATGGTGCTGGTGATAAAGAATCTGCCTGCCGATGCAGGATGTAAGAGATGTGGGTTCTGTCCCTGGGTTGGAAAGATCCCCTGGAGCAGGAAATGGCACCACACTTCAGTAGTCTTGCCTGGAAAATTCTATGGGCAGAGGAGACTAGCAGGCTACAGTCCATGGGATTCCAACGAGCTGGACATGATTGAGTGACTCAGCACACATTCTCTTGTTTACAAATAACTTTTCACCTGCATTCATTCAACTATTCAGCACAAATATTTCATGTCACCTTCATGACACTATTTTCATTTCGTATAACTTCACTTAAAAAAATCTGAAGGGCAGAGATGTTCCATGATCTATTCACAGAAATACTAAGGTGGAGCTCAGGAATCAAACCCAGGCTATCTAGTTCCATAATCGATGTTCTTAGCAACTAAATCATACTATACATAGCATGAAGAAGTAAAGGTAGTATGAGAGGATAATTTTCAAGATTGTCTAACAGTATACACAAAAATAAATTTTAAATGGATTAAAGACCTAAATGTAATGCCGGATACTATACAATTTCTAGAGGAAAACATAGGCAGAACACTACAACATAAATCATAGCAATATCTTTTTGGATCTGTCTCCTAGAGTAACTGAAATAAAAACAACAGTAAACAAGTGGGACCTAATTAGCAGTTTTGCACAGCAAATGAAACTATAAACAAGATGAAAAGAATATCCATAGAATAGGAGAAAATATTTGCAAATGATGTCACCAGTAAGAGCTTAACCTCCAAAATTCACTAATGGCTCATACAGCTCAATATCAAAAAGAAATTCAAATCCAATCAAAAAATAAAAGGAAGATCTAAACAGACATTTACCCAAAGAAGATATACATATGGCCAAAAGGCACACGAAAAGATACTCATTATCTCTGAAATAATTTTTATTGCTAATTATTAGAGAACTGGAAATCAAAACTACAATGAGGTTTAATTAACCTCACACTGGTCAGAATAGTTATCATCAAAATGTCTACAAATAATAAAAGCTGGAGAAAGTGTGGAAAAAAGGAAAGCATCCTATTATACTGGTGAGGATGTAAATCGGCACAGTCACTATGGAAAACAATATGGAGGTTCCTTTAAAAACTAAAAACAGAACTGCTAAATGATCCTGCAATCCACTCCCGGGCATATATCCAGAGAAAACCATTTAAATCTAAAACCATCTAATCTAAAAAGACACATGCACCCCAGGGTTTACTGCGGCACAATATACAATAGCCAAGACACTGAAGCAACCTAAATGTCTATCCACAAAGAAATGGATAAAGAAGATGTGGTGCATATATCCAACAAAAAATTATTCAGCCAAAGGATGAAATAATGCCATTTATAGAAACATGGATGGACCTAGAGTTTATTGTACTAAGTGAAGTAAAACAGAGAAAGACAAAAATCACATTATCATTTACATATGGAATGTTTTCTTAAAATGATACAATAAAACTTATTTATAAAACAGAAACAGACTTACAGACTCAGAAAACAAACTTAGGGTTACCAAAGGTGAAATGTGGGGGAGTTTGGAATTGATATATATATATATATACTACTATATAGGGCTTCCCTCATAGCTCAGTTGGTAAAGAATCCACCTTCAGTGCAGGAGACCCCGATTCGATTCCTGGGGCAGGAAGATCCACTGGCTAAGGAATAGGCTACCCACTCCAGTATTCTTGGGCTTCCCTTGTGGCTCAGTTTGTACAGAATCCACTTGCAGCGCAAGAGGCATGGGTTTGATCCCAGAGTTGGGAAGATCCTCTGGAGAGGGGAAAGGCTACCCACTCCAGTATTCTGGCCTGGAGAATTCCATGGACTGTACAGTCCACAGGCTTACAAAGAGTCAGACACAACTGAGCGACTTTCACTCACTCACTGACACTACTATATTAAACAGGAACTTTCTGTATACCACAAGGAACTCTGCTCAGTAATTTATAGTAAAATAATGGGGAAAGAATTTGAAAAAGATTAGATACATGTATATGTATAACTGAATGACTTTGTTGTACACCTGAAACTAACACAACATTGTTAATCAATCAAACTACAATATAAAATAAAATAGTCCCACATAAAAATGATAAAAATAAAATGGGTTGTAAATTAAAACCAAAAAAAAACCTTACTACTCTCCTATAGAGAAGCCACCAGAAGATGGAACATATAGTAGATGAGGAATGTATAAGTAAGTGAAATATATAAATAGATGAGATAATCTAGGGGAAACTCCATATTGAAAGAAGATAGAAGTCAAGTAAAGGGCTGAGGGCAACAGAAGCATTTTTAAGGCAAAGAGAGAAACATGACCCAGCATTCAAGACTGAGATGGAATATGGAGGAAGACAAAAGCAGTGCATTTTATCACAGAACCAAAGGTGAAGACTTTCAGTAGTACCAAACACCAGAGCTTGGTTAGGCAGATAATTAATTACATGCTCTCTGCAATTGCCATTTAGCATTGGTTTTGACCTTACTGAGAGAGGGAGGGTTCAGGGAATTAGTATGGAAGAACTCAAACAGAACAATTTCCAATCTATTTTTCCATGCCCTATTCAGTACCTTAAGTGTCACCTATATCAAGTGTGTATAAACTTCAACTAAAGTTATTAACTATCTACTTTTTAATTGGGTCTTGCTATTTCAGGTTTCCCAGATTTATCATGTTTCTATACTGTTGCTTCTTTTTCTTGTGTGCTTCACATATGATGATTCTACTTATTCTGTAAAGTTCATCTGAAATGATACTTCCAATAAAAAAAATATTTCTTTTTTCCACTGGGTCTCTATTCATTTTCTTCACCATATTTTCATATGGCATATTAACACTTTTATATCACAGATTGAGTTGTCAGCTAGTTACCAATGTAACCATTTTTCTCCCCACCAGATTATGAGCTTCTTGTCAGGAGCCATTTCTAAAATCTAAGAACTCCTTATACTCTGCTCATTCTACCAAAGGTCTCTTCTAACATCCTGTATACTGTAAGTATACAGGATTAACCTTGATTAAGGTTAAACAGAACTGAAATTTGAAAAATAAAGCAGCTTGTATTAATGATCCAGCTCATTATGTTGTCAGGAGCCCAAAAGTCAGAAGACATGATTGGTAACTTACATGGGCTTCCCAGGTGACCCAGTGGTAAAGACTCTGCCTGCCAATGCAAGAGACATAAGAGACGCAGGTTTGATCCCTGTGTTGGGAAGATCCCCTGGGGAAGGGAAAGGCTACTCACTCCAGTATTCTGGCTTGGAAAATTCCATGGACAGACAAGCCTGGCAGGCTACAGTCCATGAGGTCACAAAGAGCTGGACATAGGTGAATGACCGAGCACACAAACACACACGTGGATGTTTAGTCAATACTTTTACAATCGAGGCATATACAATCTATATTTGATAAAATGGTAAATACATTACAAAAGCAGATAATTATCACAGAGGCCAGGAAAAGGAAAATCCTTTTTTAATGTAGAGTACTTAAATGTCCTCAAGGAGGAGATCTGATTTGAGAACAAAAATGAGTAGGTCTAGGGTGAGAGAGAGTGAGAAAATATTTTAGATGTCGAGGCATATACAATCTATATTTGATAAAATGGTAAATACATTACAAAAGCAGATAATTATCACAGAGGCCAGGAAAAGGAAAATCCTTTTTTAATGTAGAGTACTTAAATGTCCTCAAGGAGGAGATCTGATTTGAGAACAAAAATGAGTAGGTCTAGGGTGAGAGAGAGTGAGAAAATATTTTAGATGAGGAAATAAAAGCAAATTAATGAAGCAGGTGTATAAGAGGAAGAGTAAAGGGATGCACATGGCCAACTGTCCTGAGCTGAGAGGAAGAAAGCAAGGTGAGAGGCAAGATGCAGACTGTGGAGCATCTGGGATGACGAAACAAGGAAAAACTGTTTGAAAGCTAATCAAAGATCCTTACAAATACTTGAGCAAGGAAGTGTTGTCATTTCTTTCATTCATCAGATAAGTAATTGTTGAGCACTACAAAGTGCCATGTATCTATTCAAGTGTTAGAAATAAAGGAACAAACATAACAAGACATCTCTTTCCTCTTAAAACAACAGAGACTTAAAACAACAGAGGACTGACTGATTATAGACATGCTGAGTATTGAAGAATTGATGCTTTCAAACTGTGGAGCTGGAGAAGACTCTTGAGAGTCCCTTGGACAACAAGGAGATGAAACCAGTCTATCTTAAAGGAAATCAACCCTTAAATATTCACTGGGAGTACTGATACTGAAGCTGACGCTCCAATAGTATGGCCATCTGATGTGAAGAGTTGACTCGCTGGAAAAGACCCTGAAGCTGGGAAAGATTGAAGGCAAAAGGGGGAAAAGGGGCTGCAGAAAATGAAATGATTCAATAGCATCAGATACTCTATGGACATGAATTTGAACAATCTCCAGGAGACAGTGAAGGATAGAGGAGCCTGCCATGCTACACAGTCCCTTGTTGTCGTTCAGTTGCTCAGTCCTTTCTGACTCTTTGTGACCCCATGGACTGCAATTCACCAGGCTTCCATGTCCTTCACCATCTCCTGGAGTTTGTATCAGGTGGCTAAAATATAGGAGCTTCAGCTTCAGCATCAGTCTTTCCAATGCATATTCAGGGTTGATTGCCTTTAGGATTGACTGGTTTGATTTCCTTGCAGTCCAAGGGACTCTCAAGAGTCTTCACTAACACCACAGTGTGAAAGCATCAATTCTTTGGCACTCAGCCTTCTTTATGGTCCAACTCTCACATTCGTACATGACTACTGGAAAAATCATAGTTTTGACTATACAGACTTTTGCTAGCAAAGTGATGTCTCTGGTTTTCTAACACACTGTCTAGGTTTGTCATAGCTTTCATTCCAAGGAGCAAGCATCTTATAATTTCATGGCTGCAGTCACCACCTGCAGTGATTTTGGAGCCCAAGAAAATAAAGTCTGTCACTGTTTCCATTGTTTCCCCATCTATTTGCCATGAAGTGATGGGACCACATGCCATGATCTTCGTTTTTTGAATGTTGAGTTTTAAGCCAGCTTTTTCACTCTCATCTTTCACCTTCATCAAGAGGCTCTTTAGTTCCTCTTCACTTTCTCCCATAAGTGTGGTGTCATCTGCATATCTGAGTTACTGATATTTCTCCTGGGAATCTTGATTCCAGCTTGTGTTTCATCCAGCCCAGCATTATGTTTGATATGGTGGTGGATGTTTTTCTCTAAGTCATGTCTGAATCTTGTGACCTGCTGGACTGTAGCCTGCCAGGCTCCTATGTCCATGAGGATTCTCCAGGCAAGAATAGTGGAGTAGGTTGCCATTTCCTTCTCCAAGGGATCCTCCAGACCCAGGGATGGAACCCGTTCTCCTGCATTGCAGGCAGATTCTTTACCGAGTGAGCTACGAGGGAAGCCCCTTTGCATGGTATACTCTGCATATGGTTTAAATAAGCAGAGTGACAATCTACAACCTTGACATACTCTTTTCCCAATTAGGAACCCATCTTTGTTTCATGTCTAGTTCTAACGGTTGCTTCTTGACCTGCATACAGGTTTCTGAGGAGGTGAGGTCAGGAGGTCAGGTGGTCTGGTATTCCCAATCTCTAAGAATTTTCCTCAGCTTGTTGTGACCCACATAGTAAAAGGCTTTAGTGTAGTCAATGAAGCAGAAGTAGACGTTTTACTGAAATTCTCTTGTTTTTTCTATGATCCAACGGATATTGACAATTTGATCTCTGGTTCCTCTGCCTTTTCTAAGTCCAGTTAGTACATCTGGAAGTTCTCAGTTCACATACTGTTGAAGCCTAGCTTGAAAAATTTTGAGCATGACCTTCTTAGCATGGGAAAGGAGTGCACTTGTGCAGTAGTTTGAGATCACACTACACAGTGCATGGTGTCACAAATAGTCGCACACAACTTAATGACTGAACAACAACAAATAAATACATAGCCTCCAGGAGAGTAATTTTTAGAATAAAGGAGGAATCAGCATAATAAAGACAAAACAGCTGATAAGGACTTAAAAGAAAGAACAACTTCAGTGATTCATACCTGGGACTAAATAATAGTATCAAAGTTTCCAGTATGGGTTGAGGAGGACACGGGACCAAATTCAATTCACAGAGGGAAGAAGCTGATACTCTGGCTACATCTTCAACACCATTTAGTATCATCTCCAAATCAAATCATCTTTCATAAAAAATACTAAGGCCATAAAAATATTAATTACTTCAACAGAAGGTGAAACCAACCGGACTCTTCTGCTTCTTTTGCATTTTACAAAATGAAGGCAGAGAATTGTAAAAATGAGGTCAGCTACGTAAGATTCAGCAAGATGACCTCAAATTACCTTGGTGACTTTAATGAAGGTCTTTTACTTTAACCTAATTTTTTTCACAGGTCATCTTCATTTACTTTTGGTAGCTAGATCATAGTGACCTAATCTCCCCACAGAAACACAATGAAATCATTACAAGGAAATCCCTTTAGCATCTGATGGAAAATTTAAATTTGTGTTGTATGGAAAATAATTACTGATGCTAACCTATTAGTAGTCTCCCAGATATTTATTCCTTTAATCCCAAGTGTTTTAGAGACTAAGGTTTATATTCTGAAAATCTAGTAGACCTAACACCAGAAAGCAAATAACTAGGTGTTACATAAGACTTCTCAGTGAAATCTAGGTAAGAAGAAATTTCTGTTTTAGTTTTGCTTTTATGTTTCTATTTTACTTTTAATATTAACATAAATTAACATTTTTTGGAATTATTACGCATTTTTGTTATTGCAAGATTTCAACTATTTAGTTATCATCCTAGCTATTTCCAAAACTGAAAACTATGGGAATGAGGGTGAAAAATTCATTGCAACTTATGCTGACCTCTCTGATTATAAGGTACAACTTCAAAATATACAGGTAAAGACAGAATATAATTCTGTTATATAATTCAGACCTGCACATAGAAAGTTATTTCTATCTTGGCTGAATAATAAAGTGGCATATATTTAATATTTTAAACAAAAAATAAATAAAACTTTCAGCCAGTTTCCATAGTTTGAAATTGAAATAAACCATTTTGACCATAGAATTTATATGATTAGACATTCACTCTATATGTCTTGTAGGTTACCAAATAATCGTAGAAGGTAGCTCTTTAAAGAAAAACAAAATTTGTTCTCACAAATCATATTAAGATTTAAAGGGTTTTCTCTAAGTCTTAGAAAACTAAAGTAGAAAAGCATGGCTTACTTTTATTTACTTTTAATGTACTATGACATACTTCAGAAAATCTTACATAACTTTCTTAGGAAACAGAAAATAGTAGGCATGTTAATTCAGATAAAAGATACACAGATACTTCTAAGCAAAGAATTCTGATAATACCCTTTGTAAACTGTTCTTCAAAATTAAATCTCAACTTGCAGATACCAAGTAGTTCATTAAAGATCATTCAGTTCAGTGCAGTTCAGTTGCTCCGTTGTGTCCAACTCTTTGCGACCCCATGAATGGCAGCACACCAGGCCTCCCTGTCCATCACCAACCTCCAGAGTTCATTCAAACTCACGTCTATAGAGTCGGTGATGCCATCCAGCCATCTCATCCTCTGTCGTCCCCTTCTCCTCCTGCCCTCAATCCCTCCCAGCATTAGAGTCTTTTCCAATTAGTCAACTCTTTGAGTGAGGTGGCCAAAGTACTGGAGTTTCAGCATTAGCATCATTCCTTCTAAAGAACACCCAGGGTCATTGGTAAGATACTAAAAGTAAGTTCACCCGTCCCAGGTCACTGAACTGGAGGTAGGACTGGAATCAATCATGCTTTTTTCCCATAGCACTCTACAACTGTTTTTGAAGTATAAGTTACATAATATCTCAAAATACCTATAATATCAAAGGAAAAATACACATACACATATGGAAAAAGCAAAGTTAGATTTTACACAAGCAATTCTAGACTGTATTGGATATAAAAACACTCTTGATGGTTCAAAAAAATGGAGACTGGTATAGCTTGAGTCACTGAATAAACTTTATTATGTATTATTATAAAAAACTATGCTTTATAGAAAAAAGAAACTATGCTTATATAAAGCATATATAAAACTCGACTGAGCAACTGAACTGAACTGAACTGAACTGATGCTTTATATAAAGATGTAGATATCTAGGCACGTTCAAAGAGAATAATGGATGCATCATGACACTGTGAAAAGAGATGAAAGAGATGAAAATTTATAAGTGTTATTTTCTTAGGTAATTTTCTTTAAAGATGAAAAGCCCTGTCCTTCATCCTTAGTGATTTCCACACATTCCTAAAATATAAATCAAACATATCTGTGTATGTTATTCAAAAATTGCCTCTACTGGGAGAGTACATGAAAAATATCTGATTTTATATATATATATATATATACACACACACACACACATTTGTTGTTGTTCAGTCACTAAGTAATGTCCGACTCTGTGATCCCATGGACTGCAGCACACCAGGCTTTTCCCTGTCATTCACTATCTCTCAGAGTTTGCTCAAATTCATATCCATTGAGTCAGTGATGCCATCCAACAATCCCATCCTCTGTCACCCTGTTCTTCTCCTGCCCTCAATCTTTCCCAGCATTGGGATCTTTTCCAGTGAGTTGGCTCTTCGCATCAAGTGGCCAAAGTATTGGAGCTTCAGCTTCAGCATCAGTTCATTCAATGAACATTCAAAGTTGATTTCCTTTAAGATTGACTGGTTTGATCTCTTTGCTGTCCAAGGAACTTTCAAGAGTCTTCTCCAGCACCACAATTCGAAAGCATAGATTCTTCAGCACTCAGCCTTCTTTATGGACCAACTCTCTAATCTGTACATGATTGCTGGAAAACCACAGTTTTTACTATACAGACCTTTACTGGCAAAGTGATGTCCCTGCTTTTTACTATACTGTATAGCGATGACCTAACTTTTTTCCCAAGGAGCAAGCATCTTTTAATTGCATGGCTGCAGTCACCATCTACAGTGATTTAGGAGCCCAAGAAAATAAAATAAAATAAACTGTTTCCACCTTTTCTTCATCTATGTGCCATGAAGTGATAGGAACAGAAGCCATGATCTTATTTTTTTTGCATGTAGAGTTTTAAGCCAGCTTTTTCACTCTCCTCTTTCACCTTCATCAAGAGGCTCTTTAGTTCCTCTTCACTTTCTGCTATTAGAATGATATCATCTGCATATCTGAGGTTGTTGTTATTTCTCTCAGAAATCTTGATTTCAGCTTGTGATTCATCCAGCCCAGCATTTTGCATGATATACTCTGCATATAAGCAGGGTGATAATATACAGCCTTGACATACTTCTTTCCCAGTTTTGAACCTGTCCATTGTTCAATATCTGGTTTTATCTGTTGCTTTTTGACCTGTATACAGGTTTCTCAGCAGACAGGTAAGGTGGTCTGGTATTCCCATCTCTTTAAGAATTTTTGACAGTTTGTTGTGATCCACACAGTCAAAGGCTTTAGCGTAGTCAATGATGCAAAAGTAGATGTTTGTTGTTTTTTTCTTTTTAATTCTCTTGCTTTCTCTATAATCCAACAGATGTAGGCAGTTTTATCTCTGGTTCCTCTGCCTTTCCTAAATCTAGCTTGTACGTATGGAAGTTCTTGGTTCACATACTGTTGAAGCTTAGCTTGAAGGATCCTGAGTGTTACCTTGCTAGCATGTGAAACGAGTGCAATTGTGCAGTAGTCTGAGCATTCTTTAGCATTGCCTTTCTTTGGGATTGGAATGAAAATTGACCTTTTCCAGTCCTGTGACCATTGCTGAGTTTCCCAAATTGACTCAACATACTGAGTGCAGCACTTCAACAGCATCATCCTTTAGGATTTGAAATAACTCAGCCAGAATTCCCTCAACCCCACTACTTTTTTTGTGGTAATGCTGCTTACGGCCTACTTGACATCACACTCCCAGATGTCTGGCTCTAGGTGAATGAGATATATATGTGACTTGGTATTTATTTTAAGGAACTCATATAAAATCTGGGTCTTCCCAGATGGCTTTAGTGGTAAAGAATCTGCCTGCCAATGCAGGAGATGTGGGTTTGATCCCTGAGTCAGGAAGAGCCTCTGAAGGAGGAAACAGCAACGCACTCTAATATTCTTGCCTGGAAAATCCCATGGACAGAGGAGCCTAGGGAACTACAGTCCACAGGTCGCAAACAGTTGGACATGTGTCAGCGACTGTACACAAGCACATATAAAAAATGATACATTATTTGGGAATACTGAATATGGCTGCCATAGATATATATAGTATTCTTCACAAATTCATAAAGACAACCTCTTTTCACCATAAGCATTCTCCCTAAAACTACAAAAATATTTTGGGGAATCCTGAATTTCAGAATCAAAATTTAAAAATTTACATTTCACAGAAATAAATGTCTCCCACAGGTCCATGTCCCTATATCCCAGAGGAAATAGGGGAAGTTTTAAGAATGGCTACACTCCTTATAAAAAGAAAAATTTGAAGGGGAAAACTATAGACACTCTAACTTCAATGTTGTATCTCCACAATTCCTGTGTAAACAGAGAAGGTAGATATGACTGAAGATAACCACTCCTTGACAACAGAGTTTACCCTCATAGCATTTACAGAACGTCCAGAGCTGAAGACCTTTCTGTTCCTGGTATTCCTTACCATCTATCTGATCACCATGATGAGGAATCTTGGTCTGGTGGCGTTGATAGTTACAGAGCATCGTCTTCACACACCAATGTACATCTTTCTGGGTAACCTCGTGCTGATGGATTCTTATTGTTCCAGTGCCATTACCCCAAAGATGCTACAGAACCTCTTTTCCAAAGACAGAATGATCTCTCTGTATGAATTCATGGCACAATTCTATTGTCTCTGCCTTGCTGAAACTACAGATGGCTTTCTCCTGGCAGCAATGGCCTATGATCGCTATGTGGCCATCTGCAAACCACTGCAGTACCGTACCATGATGTCAAAGAAACTCTGCATTCAGATGACCACAGGGGCCTACATCATCCCACGATTCACATAGGGTTTCTGTTTAGGTTAACTTTCTGTAGGTCTCATCAAATCAATCACTTTTTTTGTGATGTCCTTCCATTATACAGACTCTCCTGTGTGAACCCTTATATCAATGAACTGATGATATTTATTGTTTCAGGGTCACTTTCAGTCTTCACTATTACCATAGTCATAATTTCTTACCTTTTTATCCTTTTCACAATTTTCAAATGAAATCCAAAGAGGGGAAAAGCAAAGCCTTTTCTGCTTGTGCATCCCACTTTCTCTCTGTCTCAATTTTCTATGGTTCTCTTCTCTTCATGTACATTAGACCAAATTCAATTAATGAGGAGAATAAAGATATTATACCTATTGCTATTTTTTATACTTCAGTGATTCCTTTATTAAACCCTTTTATTTATAGTCTAAGAAATAGGGAAGTAATTATTATGAAGAAAATTATGAAGATTTCATACATTCTGCAACCAATATCATTCCATATGAACAAATGATTTTAATTTGATTAAAGCTTTTTCAAAATCAAGAAATACTGAGAAAATGGAAAATGGCCACTTCACAAATAACATTAGATTATTAAAACATGATGGCATATCAGTCAAATAAACAAGGTCAAATGAAGAAAATATGGTAAAATATATTCACAAATCTAAGCCACTGGGTTTCATCAGAAGTAAACTAAATAATTACCATCGAGGTCACAATTGTGTCACAGTATGTTAGTTAAACTAGAAGCTATATTTCAGCATATAGTAAGTTACACTTTTAGACAGTTTCAGCAAAGGCCAGGAATTGAGGTCAGTACATATAAAGATCACCTCCACTTGGCAAATTTCTAGAATCCCAAGGCATAATCTTACAAACTTCCCCATATCCCAAGTTCTCAAATATTAGTACCCTCTTAAAAGGCATGTGACAGAAGAAAAAACATATCAACTTCATTTTCAATTTTTTAGTTGGTTCAAAAATTATGTTTGAGTATGAAATTTTATAGAACGTACATTGATTAATAAAAACTTTTTCTCTTTAGACTGAGTCAATTTACACTTAAGTTCTCTGAAATGCAGTATATGTACTTTGGTGTACTATCAATCTGCACTTGAAGATGATGTTATTTATATTGACATCACTATAAATTTGACATTTTCATGTAGTTTGATCATCACATATAACAGTGAAATTCCTGAATATATCTTTAAATAAAGGTTGTTCTCTCCGATATTATTATTTGTCCTTTTTGTTATTAGGAATACCACCAATAGGGTCTGATTCCAGGGTAAATTACTGGTATATGCATATCATTAACAAAAAGTTGGAGAGGCTGATCAACATAAAGGAGGCGGAAAACAGTGAAAATTTAAATATCTAAACAATGATATTTATTGATCCTAACATGTAAATATGGAAGAAAAATAATTTACTGAGAACATGCTCTCTGCTTGATGTTACATTAGACCTTTCATATATATTGCCTATCAATTCATAAAACATGATTTTTCATGCTTTTCATCAGTAAAAATCTCATACTTTGCAATATTAAGGAGCTGGCCCAAGTTCATCCAGCTCATCAAATTCTGCCAGAATTTGAATCAGTACTACGTTTTCCCTACATGATTAGGAGTTCAGAAAATGGAAATTCTTGCCGCCTAGGGTATTTAGCTCTTAAGTTGCATCAGAAGTAAAAATATACCTTAAAAATGGGAAAAAATGATTTTTGGAGGAAAATAGAAATGGTTATGACTGATGTCAATGTTTATGGAAAACAGAGTGGCTCTGGCAATGAGAATGAAGGAAGTGAACCATGGGATGGACTCAAAAAAAGAAAAAAACAGTTGGAGAGAACTATCAGTTAATGTGGGGAAAACAAGGGAGGTGCATCAGTTACTGAGAATCTTGAAGGCCACCCTAAGGAATCTGACTTAATCTTAGGGGCTGAAGTCTCCTTGGAGTACAGCAGTATGATTGTACATTTCAGAAATCTGATCTTGCAGCTAATCAGAAAGAGACTTAAAGCAAGAAGGGTAACTTCAATAACTTATGTATTACATGAGAAGAACTGAAACTGGAGAATACTCTAAATGGAGGGGAATGCACAGATAAAAACATTTTAATGAAAATAAATAGTAAACTGTAACTGTTGATAATAAAATGAAAGCCTATCTTTTCCCTGTAAATATCAAACATGATGTAACTGATTCGATATCACCAACACTTAATAAGGTACCTGACACATTTGGACTTCAATAAACATTTCACTGCAACCAAGTTTTCTGGAAGAGTTTTTCGGCC
The DNA here is from genome assembly GCA_006410675.1 of Oreotragus oreotragus. Lineage (NCBI taxonomy): Eukaryota > Metazoa > Chordata > Mammalia > Artiodactyla > Bovidae > Oreotragus > Oreotragus oreotragus. The sequence goes on along the minus strand of SJYX01000283.1, from coordinate 36,570 downwards.
TCCCTCCAAGCCCTCGTCCAATATATTTTAATATAATTGTGTAAATTAATGTAATAGGCTTATTATTTTTATTTTTGAATGAATTAGTAAATTTTAATTATTAACATTATAATGTGGATAGATATAATCCATATAAACAAAGTTCTTTATGGTCATAAGACACTTTATAAGCAAAAAGAAATCTCAGTTCAGTCGCTCAGTCATGTCCAACTCTTTGTGACCCCATGAACCACAGAACACCAGGCCTCCCTGTCCATCACTAATACCCAGAGTCCACCCAAACCCGTGTCCATTGAGTCGGTGATGCCTTCCAACCATCTCATCCTCTGTCATCCCCTTTTCCTCTTGCCCTCAATCTTTCTCAGCATCAGGGTCTTTTCAAATGAGTCAGCTCTCCGCATCAGGTGGCCAAAGTACTGGAGTTTCAGCTTCAGCATCAGTCCCTCCAATGAACACCCAGGACTGATCTCCTTTAGGATGCACTGGTTGGATCTCCTTGTATTCCAAGGGACTCTCAAGAGTCTTCTCTAACACAATAGTTCAAAAGCATCAACTCTTCAGTGCTCATCTTTCTTTATAGTCCAACTCTCACATTTATACATGACCACTGGAAAAACCATAGCCTTAACTAGATGGACCTTTGTTGGCAAAGTAATGTCTCTGCTTTTTAATATGCTATCTAGGTTGGTCATAACTTTCCTTCCAAGGAGCAAGCGTCTTTTAATTTCATAGCTGCAATCACCATCCACAGTGATTTTGGAGCCCAGAAAAATAAAGTTAGCCACTGTTTCCACTGTCTCCCCATCTATTTCCCATGAAGTGATGGGACTAGATGCCATGATCTTAGTTTTCTGAATGTTGAGCTTTAAGCCAACTTTTTCACTCTCTTCTTTCACTTTCAACAATAAGAACTATACAAAAGAGATCTTCATGACCCAGATAATCACAAAGGTGTGATCATTCCCACTCACCTAGNTCCCCATCTATTTCCCATGAAGTGATGGGACTAGATGCCATGATCTTAGTTTTCTGAATGTTGAGCTTTAAGCCAACTTTTTCACTCTCTTCTTTCACTTTCAACAATAAGAACTGTACAAAAGAGATCTTCATGACCCAGATAATCACAAAGGTGTGATCATTCCCACTCACCTAGAACTGGACATCCTGGAATGTGAAGTCAGGTGGGCCTTAGGAAGTATCACTACAAACAAAGCTAGTGGAGGTGACAAAATTCTAGTTGAGCTATTTCAAATCCTGAAAGATGATGCTGTGAAAGTGCTGCACTCAATATGCCAGCAAATTTGGAAAAGTCAGCAGTGGCCACAGGACTGTAAAAGGTCAGTTTTCATTCCAATCCCAAAAAAAGGTAATGCCAAAGAATACCCAAACTACTGCCAATTGTACTCATCTCACACGCTAGTAAAGTAATGCTCAAAATTCTCCAAGCCAGGCTTCAGCAATACATGAACTGTGAACTTCCAGATGTTCAAGATGGTTTTAGAAAAGGCAGAACAACCAGAGATCAAATTGCCAACATCTGCTGAATCATCGAAAAAGCAAGAGAGTTCCAGAAAAACATCTATTTCTGCTTTATTGACTATGCCAAAGCCTTTGACTGTGTGGATCACAATAAACTGTGGAAAATTCTTCAAGAGATGGGAATACCAGACCACCTGACCTGCCTCTTAAGAAACCTGTATACAGGTCAGGAAGCAACAGTTAGAACCGGACGTGGAACAACAGACTGGTTCCAAATAGGAAAAGGAGTACGTCAAAGCTGTATATTGTCACCATGCTTATTTTAAAAGAAATCTAGATACCAAAAATTATGAGAAGCTATGAATTAGAGGTATGTTGCACATTCTGTATTCACTGTCTATTTTAATGGATATTTTTAGTTTTCAGCCTTGTATGCATTGATTTAGTTTCCCTTTCTTAAGGGTACCAAAATTTGAGCTATGTACCTCTGCACCACTCCCCAACTCTTAGCAACACTGGAACATCAGAGATCTGTTAAGAGAAGAACATGAGACTGACTGGGGGCTAATGAAACCAACAAAAGTTTATTGTCTAGAACTATCTGGGAAATAAGTATCATTTATTTGAAAAGATATTCACAAAAAGGATAGTGTCTCTCCCTCGAGTCATGGTATGTGACTATGATATTTGGCACAATCTATGTGAGGGATTGGGGGAAGGCGGATAAGGGGACGACAGAGGATGAGATGGCTGGATGGCATCACCGACTCGATGGACATGAGTCTAAGTGAACTCCGGGAGTTGGTGATGGACAAGGAGGCCTGGCATGCTGCAATTCATGGGGTCACACAGAGTCGGACACAACTGAAGCGACGCAGCAGCAGCAGCAGTAGTGCTTCCATAAAAATTTAACACTTTTTGCTTATGAAAAATGTCATTAGTATTTTGATGAGGGTTGAATAATATGTAAATTGCCTTGGTTAGTATGGTGATTTTGACCATATAAATTCTTTCAGCACAAGGACACAGTATATCTTTCAATCTCTTTCTGCTGTCTTCAGTTTCTTTCTTACATGTCTCACAGTTTTCTGAGTACCAGACTTTTACCTCCTTAGATAGGTTTATTTCTAGCTATTTTTTTCTTTTTGATGTGATGATAAATGGAATTATTTCTTAGTTTCTCTTTCTGATACTTCATCCTTAGTATAGAGAAGTGTAACATACTTCTGTATTTTAAGTTTGCATCCTGCAACTTTACCAAATTCACTGACAAGCTCTAAGAGTTTTCCAGTTTCATCATCAGGATTTTCTATGCACAGTATTACATCATCTACCAAATGTAACAATTTTACTTCTTACCTTCCAATTTGAATTACTTTGTCTTTTTTTCTTCTCTGATTTATATGGCTAGGACTTCCAAGACAATGTTGAATGGAAGTGGTGAGAGTTGGCAACCTTATCTTCTTCCGGAAAAGGAAGAAGAGGAAATGCTTTCAGTTCTTCACCACTGAGTATGTTAGCTGTAGGTGTATCATATATGGCCTTGAATGTTGCATTGTCTTCACACACCAATGTACATCTTCCTGGGTAATCTCACTCTGATGGATTCCTATTGTTCCAGTGCCCCAAGATGCTACAGAACTTCTTTTCTAAAAACAGAATGACTTCACTCTATGAATGCAAGGCACAATTTTATTTTTTCTGCTTTGCTGAAACCGCAGATTGCCTTATCCTGGCAGCAATGGCCTATGATTGCTATGTGGCCATCTGCAAACTACTGCAGTACCACACCATGATATCAAAGAAACTCTACACTCAGATGACCACCGGGGCCTACATAGCTGGATACCATGTACCATGATTCATGTAGGGTTTCTACTTAGGTTAACTGTCTGTCAGTCAGTTAGTTCAGTCACTCAGTCATGTCCAATTCTTTGCGACCCCATGGACTGCCATACGCCAGGCCTCCCTGCCCATCACCAACTCCCAGAGTTCACTCAAACTCATGTCCATTGAGTCAGTAATGCCATCCAACCATCTCATCCTCTGTTATCCCTTTCTCCTCCCACCTTCAGTCTTTCCCGGCATCAGGGTCTTTTCTAGTGAGTCAGTTCTTCATAGCAGGTGGCCAAAGTATTGGAGTTTCAGCTTCAGCATCAATCCTTCAAATGAATATTCAGGACTGATTTCCTTTAGGATGGACTGGTTGGATCTCCTTGCAGTCCAAGGGACTCTCAAGAGTCTTCTCCAACACCACAGTTCAAAAGCATCAATTCTTCAATGCTCAGCTTTCTTTATAGTCCAACTCTCACATCCATACATGACTACTGGAAAAACCATAGCTTTGACTATGGATGGACCTTGGTTGGCAAAGTAATGTCTCTGCTTTTTAATATGCTGTCTAGGTTGGTTGTAGCTTTTCTTTCAAGGAGTAAGCATCTTTTAATTTCACAGCTGCAGTCACCATCTGCAGTCATTATGAAGCCCAAAATATAGTCTCTCCTTGTTTCCATTGTTTCCCCATCTATTTGCCATGAAGTGATTAAACAGGATGCCATGATTGATCTTGGTTTTCTGAATGTTGAATTTTAAGCCAACTTTTTTCACTCTTCTCTTTCACTTTCATCAGGAGGTTTTCTATAGCTCTCATCAAATCAATCACCTTTTTTGTGATGTCCTGCCATTATATAGACTCTCCTGTGTGGATCCTTACATCAATGAATTGATGATACTCATCTTTGCAGAGTCAGTTTTGTCTTCACTATTACCATAGTAATAATCTCTTACTTTTTTATTCTTTTTACAATTTTCATGATGAAATCCAAAGACAGAAAAGGCAAAACCTTACATGTGCAGCCCACTTTCTCTGTTTCAATATTCTATAGTTCCTTCTTTTTCATGTATGTTCGACCAAATTCAGGTAATAAGGATGATAATGACATATCTATTGCTATTTTTTGTCCTCTAGTGATTCCCTTGTTAAACCTAGTTATTTATAGTCTAAGAAATAAGGAAGCAATAAGTGTTCTGAAAAAAATTATGGAGAAGAATTTATAACATTATGAAACAAATATCATCCAATATGGACAACTGATTGTAATGTCATTAAACTTTTTTCAAAATCAAGAAATATTGAGAAAGTGGAAATGGCCATGTCATATATAACATTAAATTACTAAAATGTGATGATGTATTAGCCAAATAAAGAAGTTTAAAAGATGAGGGTGTTGTAAATACATTTCAAAAGCTAAGCTACTAGAGGTTTCATTAGGAATGAACTAATTACCCTTGAGGTAACAATTATGTGAAATTATGTTTCAGAGTATTAGTTCAGTTCAGTTGCTCAGTTGTGTCTGACTCCTTGCAACCCCACAGACTGCAGCATGACAGGCTTCCCTGTCCAAGTAAGTTACAATTTTCAACAAACTCTACATATGCTAAGAATTGAAGTCAGTACATATGAGATCACCTCCATTCAATATTTTTGGCAAATTTTAGGAATCCAAAGGCAAAAATTTTCAAACTCTCACGTATCCCAAGTTTTCAATTTTAGACTTTTCTTGAGAAGAACCCATGTGATAGAAGTAGTCTTTATGTCTCATTTTATTCTGAATTTTCAGTCTGTTCAACAGCTTTTCTTTTAATATGAAACCACACAGAATATATATTTGCTAATCAAGAACATTTTCATCTTTATTATTAGTCAATATTCTCTAAAATATTTTATTTACTCTCTGAATTTGTGATTTAAAAATCTATATTTGAATACGATGCTATTTATACTGACATCACTATGGATTTGATATTTCTAAATAGTTTGATTGGTTGACCATCATATATGACAATCCAATACACAGATATATTCTCAAATAAAGTTTTTCTTGCTGATACTGTTACTTGTCTTGCTTGTTATTAGGAATACCACCAAATTAAGACTGACTCCAAGATAAATTATTGATACATTCAAGGCATTAACAAAAATCACCAGTTTCTGATCAAGCAAAAATGAGGTGGAAAATAGTAAAAATTTAAATATAAAACAATATCAAATTTAATTTTAATTTTAAATATAACAATTTAAATTTATTAAATGCATTTATTGTTAAATCATTAATCATAAAATTTAATAATTTATATCTAAGACCAGATACTATAAAATGATTAGAGGAAAACACTGAAGAACACTCTTCGACATAAATTGCAACAAGATCTTTTGCAATTCATCTCCTACAGTAAGAGACATAAAAAGAAAAATAAACAAATGGAACCCAAATTAACTCAAAAGATTTCTGCACAGCAAAAGAAATCATAAACAAAATCAAAGCACAACTCACAGAATAAAATAAAATATCTGCCAATGATGTGACTGACAATGGATTAACCTCCAAAATTTACAAACAGGTCATGTAGCTCAATATTAAAATAAACAAACATCCGATCAAAAGTAGGCAGAAGAAATAGACATTCTCCAAAGAAGACATGCAGATGGCCAAGATACATGAAAAGATGCTCGACATCACTAATTATTAGAGAAATGCAAATCAAAACTACAATGAGGTATCACTACATACCACACGGTCAGCATGGCCATCATCAAAAAGTCTACAAACAATAAATGCTGGAGAGTGTGTTTCAAAAAAGGGAATCTTCCAACACTATTGGTGGAAATGTGAATTGGTACATTCATTATGGAAAACAGTATGGGGGTTCCTTAAAAAACTAAAAATAGAGCTATGCCTTCACTGAGCATATGTCTGAAGAAAAACAAGGTTAGATAGGATACATGCACCCCAATGTTGACTGCAGCACTATTTACAATGGTCAAGACATGGAAACAACCCAAATGTCCATCCACAGAAGAATGGATAAACACGATATGGAACACATATACCACGGGATATAATTCACCATAACAAGAATGAAATAAGGCCATTTGCAGCAACATGGATGGACCTGGAGATTTTACTAAGTGAAGTAAGTCAGAGAGAGAAAGACAAATACATATAAAATCACTTCTATGTGGAATCTTTTTTTTTTAATGATACAAATGAACTTATTTACAAAACAGAAACAGACTTAGAAGACAAATTTATGGTTACCAAAGGGAAAATGTTGAGGAACAGATAAACTGAGTTTAGTATTGACATGTACACTCTACCGTTTTAAAATAGTTAACCTACTGCTGCTGCTGCTAAGTCACTTCAGTCGTGTCCGACTCTGTGCGACCCCATAGACGGCAGCCCACCAGGCTCCCCCAACCCTGGGATTCTCCAGGCAAGAATACTGGAGTGGGTTGCCATTTCCTTCTCCAGTGCATGAAAGAGAAAAGTGAAAGTGAAGTCGCTCAGTCTGTCCGACTGTTAGCGACCCCATGGACTGCAGCCCACCAGGCTACTCCGTCCATTGGATTTTCCAGGCAAGAGTACTGGGGTGGGGTGCCATTGCCTTCCCCGAGTTAACCTACAAGGACCTACTATTCAACACATGGAACTCTGATCAATATTCTGCAGTAACTTAAACAGGCCCCTTAATGGATCACTGCCTTGTGGCAAATAGGCTTATGTAATTCAATGAAGCTATCAGCCATGCCAGGCAGGGCAACCCAAGATGAATGGGATATAGTAGGAGAGTTCTGAGAAAACGTGGTCCACTGGAGGAGGGAATGACAAACCACTCTAGTATTTTTGCAGTGAGAACCCCATGAATAGTATAAAAAGGCAAAAGGACATGACACCAAAAGATGAACCCTCAGGTCGGAAGGTATCCAATATGCTACTGGGGAAGAGCGGAGGGCAATTATACTATAGTGCCAGAAAGAATGAAGTGGCTGGGCCAAAGCAGAAATGACACTTGATTATGTATATGTCTGATAGCGAAAGTAAAATCTGATGCTGTAAAGAACAATATTGCATAGGATCCTGGAATGTTATGTCCATGAATCAAGGTAAATTGGACATGGTCAAGCAGGAAATGGCAAGAGTGAACATCAACATCTTCAGGAATCAGTGAACTAAAATGGATAGGAATAGGCGAATTTAATTAAGATGACCATTATATCTACTACTACTGTAGGCAAGAATCTCTTAGAAGAAATGGAGTAGCCTTCATTGTCAACAAGAGTCTGAATTGCAGTACTTGAGCACAATCTCAAAAGCAAAGAATGGTTTCAGTTCATTTCCAAGGCAAAACATTCAGCTTCACAGCAATCCAAGTCTATGCCCCAACCACTAACACCAAAGATGAAGATGATGACTTACAAGACCTTCTAGAACTAACACCAAAAAAAGATGTCCTTTTCATCATAGGGGACTGGAATGCAAAAGAAGGAAGTCAAGAGATACCTGGCATAGTAGACAAGTTTAGCTTTGGAGTACAAACTGAAGCAGGGTCAAAGACTAATAGAGCTTTGCCAAGAGAATGCACTGGTCACAGCAAACACACTTTTCAATAACTCAGGAAATGACTCTACACTGGGATATCACCAAATGTTCAATACTGAAATCAAATTGATTATATTCTTTGTAGCCGAAGATGGAGAAGCTTTATACAGTCAGTGAAAACAAGACCTGGAGCTGACTGTGGCTCAGCTTATCAGCTCCTTATGGCAAAATTGAGGCTTAAACTAAAGAAAGTGGGGAATGACACTAGGCCTTTCAGATGTGACTTAAATCACATCTCTTATGATTGTACAGTGGAAGTGGCAAACAGATTCAAGGGATTAGATCTGGTAAACAGATTACCTGAAGAACTACGAACTGAAGTTTATAACATTGTACAGGAGGCAGTGAATAAAACCATCCTGAAGAAAAAGAAATGCAAGAAGGCAAAGTGGTTGTCAGAAGAGGCCTTAAAAAATAGCTGAGGAAAGATGAGAAGCTAAAAGCAAGGGAGAAAGGAAAAGATATACCCAACTGAATGCACAGTTATGGAGAATAGCAAGGAGAGATAAAAAGGTCTTCTTCAATTAACAATGCAGAAAAAGAGGAAAACAACAGACTGGGAAAGACTAGAGATCTCTTCAAGAAAACTAGAGATATCAAAGGAAAAGTTCATGCAATGATGTGTATGATAAAGGACAAAATCAGTAAAGATTTAACAGAGGCAGAAAATATTAAGAAGAGGTGGTAAGAATATATAGAAGAAGTGTAGAAAAAAAGCTCTTGATGACCCAGATAACCATGATGGTGTAATTACTCACTCAGAGCCAGACATTCTAGAGTGTGAGGTCAAGTGGGCCTTAGGATGCATTACTACCAATAAAGTTAGTGGAAGTAATGGAATTCCAGCTGAGCTATATAAAATAAAAAATAGTTAAAGATGATGGTGTTAAAGTGCTACACTCAACAGGGAGTTGCACTCAAAAGTGCTATCAGCAAATTTGGAAAACCCAGCATCGGACACGACTGAAGTGACTTAGCAGCAGCAGCAGCAGCATTGGCCACAGGACTGAAAACAGTCAGTTTTCATACCAATTCTAAAGAAGAGCAGAGCGCTGGAAGAAGCACAAGTGGGAATCAAGATTGTCGGGAGAAATATCAATAACCTCAGATATGCAGATGACACCAACTTTATGGCAGAAAATGAAGAGGAGCTAAAAAGCCTCTTGATGAAAGTGAAAGAGGAGAGCGAAAAAGTTGGCTTAAAGCTCAATATTCAGAAAATGAAGATCATGGCATCTGGAAACAGTGTCAGACTTTATTTTGGGGGGCTCCAAAATCACTGCAGATGGTGACTGCAGCCATGAAATTAAAAGACGCTTACTCCTTGGAAGAAAAGTTATGACCAACCTAGATGGCATATTCAAAAGCAGAGACATTACTTTGCCAACAAAGATCCGTCCAGTCAAGGCTATGGTTTTTCCAGTGGTCATGTATGGATGTGAGAGTTGGACTATAAAGAAAGCTGAGAGCTGAAGAATTGATGCTTTTGAACTGTGGTGTTGGAGAAGCCTCTTGAGAGTCCCTTGGACTGCAAGGAGATCCAACCAGTCCATTCTGAAGGAGATCAACCCAACTGATCTCCTCTCAGTTGTGTCCAACTCTTTGTGACCCCATAGACTATACAGTCCATGGAATTCTCCAGGTCAAAATACTGGAGTGGGTAGCCTTTCCCTTCTCCAAGGGATCTTCCCAACCCAAGAATTGAACCCAGGTCTCCCGCATTGTTGGCAGATTCTTTACCAGCTGAGCCACAAGGGAAGTCCAGTTAGAACCTTACATGGAATAAATGACTGGCTCAAAATTGGGAAAGGAGTACAAAAAGGCTGTATATTCTCACCTGTTTATTTAACTTATATCCAGAGTGCATCAGGCAAAATGCTGGGCAGGATAAATCACAAGCTGAAATCAAGATTGCCAGGAGAAATATCAATAATCTTAGGTAAGCAAATGATACCACTCTAATGGCAGAAAGTGAAGAAGACTTAAAGATCCTCTTGATGAAGATGAAGGAGGAGAGTGAAAAAACTTGCTTAAAACTCTACATTTAAAAAAAAAAAAAAAAAAACTAAGATCATGGATCTGGTGCCATCACTTAATGACAAAGAGAAGGGGGAAAAGTGGACTCAGTAACAGATTTTCACTTCTGGGGCTCCAAAATCACTGCAGATGGTAACTGCAGCTGTGAAATTAGAATATGCTTGCTTCCTGAAAGTAAGGCTATGACAAACCTATACAGCATATTAGAAAGCAAAGACATAACTTTGCTGACATAGGTCCATACAGTCAAAGCTATGATCTTTCCAATAGTCATATATAGATGTAAGAGTTGGACCATAAAGAAGACTGAATGCTGGAGAATTGATGCTTTTAAGTCAAGGTGCTGGAGAAGACTCTTGAGAGTCCCTTGGACAGCAAGGAGTCAAACCAGTCAATCCCACAGGAAATCAACACTGAACACTCATCTTAAGGACTGATGCTGAAGCTGAAGCTCCAGAACTTTAGCCACCTGATGCAAACAGCCAATTCATTGGAAAAGACCCTGATGCTGGGAAAGATTGAAGGCAAAGGAGAAGAGGGTGACAAAGGATGAGATGGTTGGATGGCATTAGTGATTCAATAGACATGAACTTGAGCAAACTCTGGGAGATGGTGAGGTACAGGGAGGCCTGACGTGCTGCAGTCCATGGGGTCACAAAGAGTCGGACACAACTTAGTGACTGAACAACAACAACCTAAACAGGAAACAAATTTGAAAAAGATAAGATAAAATCAACTATACTCCAATATAAAATAAAACTAAAAAGTAAAACAGAAATACATAAAAGATAATAAAAATAAAAGGGGTTGTAAATTAAAACCAAAAATGAATCTTGTTACTCTCCTATAGTGAAATCATCAGAAGATGAAATATAACTGAAATATACAAGTAGATGTGATAGTCTGGAGGAAACTCAGAGAATGAAAGAGAAGTTGGTCAAGTACAGAACCAAGGGGAACACAAACACTGTAAAAGCAAAGAGAGAAACACAACCCAGAATTAAAATTGAGATGGAACATTCAAGAAGACAAAAGCAGTGAGTTTTACCACAGAACCAAAGTTGAATATTTCCAATAGTACCAAACACCAAAGCTTGGTTAGGCAGATAATTAGATGCTCTTTGGAGTTGTCTTTTAGCATTCGTTTTGACCTTACTGAGAGAGAGGGTTCAGGGAATTATCAGGGAAGGACCCAAACACAACAATTTTCAATTTTCCCATACCCTATAAGTACGTATAAGTAAGATACTGTAAATATCTCCTATATCATGTATGGAGAAGGCAATGGCACCCCACTCCAGTACTCTTGCCTGGAAAATCCCATGGACAGAGGAGCCTGATAGGCTGCAGTCCATGAGGTCGCTAAGAGTCAGACACGACTGAGCGATTTCACTTTCACTTTTCACTTTCATGCATTGGCGAAGGAAATGGCAACCCAATCCAGTGTTCTTGCCTGGAGAATCCCAGGGACGGGGGAGCCTGGTGGGAGGCCGTCTATGGGGTCACACAGAGTCGGACACAACTGAAACGACTTACTTCAGCCAAACCATCAACTGAAACGACTTACTTCAGCCAAACCATCCACTTTCTAATTAGGTCTTGCTATTTCAGCCTTCCAAAATTTAACATATGCTTCCAATCTGCTGTTTCTTTTCCACATGTGCTTCCTACTTATCCACCAAGGCTCATGTGAAATGATACTTTTAATGAAAAAAATTTTTTTTTCTTTCAGGTCTCTATTCGTTTTATTCTCTTTATGTTCATATTATGTGTTTATACTTTTTTATACCACAGCTTCAGTTGTTTCCTTGTTACCATTGTAACTCTTTTCTCCCCACTAGATTATGAACTTCTTTTCAGGAGCCATTACTAAAATCTAAGAACTCCTTACTTATCCTGTGCTTATTCTATGCACAGTTGTTTCCAACACCCTGTAAATTGTAAATATTTGATTTAAGGTTAAACAGAACTGAAATTCGAAAAATCAGTGCAGCTTGTACTAAGGATCTAACTCATTTTGTTGTCAGGAGCCCAAAAGATGTAAGACACGACCAATGACTTGTCAATATTTAGCCAATGTCTTTACAATCAAGACAAATAACACATACAATTCATATTTGATAAAGTCACAAATGCATTATAAAGGCAGGTAATTATCACAAAGACCAGGGAAAAGAAAACCTTTTAATTTAGAGGGAGGACTAGAAAAATCCTCAAGAATGAGTAGGACTGGGGTGATAGACAGAGAAAAGATATTTTAGATGAGGAAACATAAGCAAATTAATGAAGCAGGCGCACAGAGGAAGAGTGAAGGGATGTACATGGCCAAGTGCCCTGAGGTGAGAGGAAGAAAGCAAAGTAAGAAGCAAGATACAGAGAAACTGCGCAGCAACAGGGCTGGCAAAATAAGGGGAAATTATTTGTTTAAAAATGAACCAAAGACCATTTCAAATACATGAGCTAGGGATTATTATCTTTTTTTCATCATCAGGAAAATATTTGTTCAGCATGTGAAAGTGTCACATATTATTCAAGTGTTAAAAATTAAAAAATGAACATAAGAGAGACATCTCTTCCCTCTTAAGCTCATAGAGGCTGGGGGAAGAGTGACTGATTACAGATGTACTAACAAATATACAGCATGCTTAAGAGTGATTATTAGAATTAAGGGGGAATCAGCATAATAAAGACAAATGCAGCTGCTGTAAATTTAAAAGAAAAGAGAATAGTCTCAGTAATTCATATGTAGGTAGGAATATATAATATTAATAACATCAAAGTTTCCAAAATGGGTTTTGGAGGACATGGAGCCAAAGTCAACTCACAGAGGGAAGAAGCTGATATCCTGGCTGAATCGTCTATACCTCCAAATCCAGTCATCTTTCATAAACCATATTAATCCCATAAACATATTAATTCCTCCAGTAGGAGGTGAAACCAACCTGACTGTTCTGACCATTTTACGCAAAGAATGAAAAGAATCATAAAAATTAGATCAGTTAAATAAGATTCAGCAAGATGATCTCAAACGACCTTACTGACTTTATTTTTTTTCTTTGACAATAACAAATTTATTTGAAATCACAAATCATACATCAACTCATTTTGAAAAACAGGATAATTATTATTTATCTTATTTTATTTTAAAGAAAGAAAACATTAGAAAATGATATGCACAGTGCCATCTATGGTAGTTTCAAAGACTCCAACTGTTTCTTTGGGGAGATGGGGGGACATTTTGTAAATCATGCTCATGTTAGATTTATTTTCTCCATTGAAATATAAAAAGCTCCTCAACAATTCCTACATCTTGAGAATTATAACGTATTGGTTTGTTAGATTTTTTTTATATATGTATATTTTTAACTTCTTAATTGAGAATACATGTAACAAGTTAAAATTAATCAAATTTTTATTATCACCACAACCATCTGTAGGTGCATAATTCACTTAATGTTAAGGGTATCCACACTGTGGTGCAATCAATGTTCAGAACTTTTTCATCTCAGAAAACTAACACTCTGTACTTTTTAAAACAACTTCCTCTTTCTCTCATCTCCAAGGCCCTGGCAGTCACTATTCTGCTTTCTTTTCTATGAATTTTATTCACAGAATTTTGTATATGCTGTATATAAGCAGAATCATGTACTATTATTTGTCTTTTTGTGACTGGCTTATTTCACTTAGCATAATATCGGTTTTTTTTTTTTTTTTGAACTCCCAAACATGAACCCCCCTCCACCTCCCACCCCACATCATCCCTCCGGATTATCCCCATGCACCAGCCCCAAGCATCCTGCATCCTACATCGAACACAGACTGGCGATTCGTTTCTTACATGATAGTATGCATATTTCAATGCTATTCTCCCAAATCATCCCACCCTCTCCCTCTCCCTCAGAGTCCAAAAGTCCGCTCTACACATCCGTGTCTCATTTGCTGTCTTGCATACAGGGTCCTCATTACCATCTTTCTAAATTCCATATATATGTGTTAGTATACTGTATTGTTGTTTTTCTTTCTGGCTTACTTCACTCTGTATAAACATATTAATTCCTCCAGTAGGAGGTAAAACCAACCTGACTCTTCTGACCATTTTACATTTTACGCAAAGAATGAAAAGAATCATAAAAATTAGATCAGTTAAATAAGATTCAGCAAGATGATCTCAAACGACCTTACTGACTTTAATGAAGGTCTTTCACTTTAAATTTTTCATTCATGCTCAGTGGCTAAATTGTGTCTGATTCTTTGTGACCCCATGGATTGCAGCCCACCAGGCGCCTCTGTCCATGGAATTTTCTAGACAAGAATATTGAAGTGGGTTGCCATTTCAAGAATACTGGAGTGGGTTGCCATTTCCTCCTCCAGGGGATCTTCCCCAACCACAGGTCATCTTTAATTAAAGTTAGGTAGTGTATGTCATAGTGACCTAATCTCCCCGTAGAAATACAGTGAGGTCATTGCAAGGAAATCCCTTTAGCATTTGATGGAAATTTTAAATTTGTATGGAAAATAATTATTGACACTGGCCTATTCGTAGCCTTCCAGTTGTTTATTCTTTTAATCCCAAATGCATTAGAGGTTTATATTCTGAAATTCTAGTATACCTATACCATAAAGCAAACAATGAGGTGTTACAAACCACTTCTCAGTGAAATCAAGGTAAGACGAATAGTCTAGTTCACTTTTACTTTTAATATTAATGTCAATTAATATTTATTTTTCCGAATCATTGACCATTTTTTGTTGTTGCTAGATTTCAACTAGTTAGTTATCATTCTAGCTACTCTCAAAACTGAAGACTATGGGAACTAGGATGAGAAAATTTATTGCAATTTATGCTGATCTCTCTGATTATAAGGTAGAACTTCAAAAAATACAGGTAAGAACAGACTATAATTCTGTTATATCATTCAGGACTACATACAGAAAGTTTTTTCTATCTTAGCTGTTAAATATTTTAAAACAAAAAAATTAAGAAAACTTTCAGCCAGTGCCTGGAGTTTGGAATTCAAATAAACCATTTTGACTGAAGAGTTTATATAATTGAAACTCAGTCAAAATGTTCTTATAGATCACTAAATAATAATAGAATATAGCCTTTAAAAGGAAAACAAGATTTGTTCTCATAAGTCACATTAAGATTTAAAGGAATTTCTCTCTCCCTAAGTGTTAGAAAACTAAAGTATAAAAGCATGGCTTGTTTTTATTTATTAGGGCTTACATACTGTGACATACTTCAGAAAATCTTACATAATTTTCCCAGGAAGGAGTAAAATAGTAGATACACTAATTCAGATAAAAGGAAGAGACACAGATTTTTTTAAACAATGAACTTCAATACTATCCTTTGTAAACTATTCTTCATAATTAAATTTCAATTTTCAGACACGAAATAGTTCATTAAGGATGTCTGATAGGATACTGAAAACAAGTTCACCCATCCCAGGTCACTGAACTGGACATAGGACTGGAATCAATCATGCTTTTTTCCCATAGCTCTCCACAGCTGTTATAGAAGTATAAGTCACAGGAAACCTCAAAGTATCTAGCGTATGACACAGGGAGCTCAATCCAGTACTCTGTAACAACCTAGAGGGGTGGGATAGGGTGGGAGATGGGAGGGAGTTTCAAGAGGAGGGGACACATGCACCTATGACTGATGCATGTCGATGTATGGCAGAAACCAACACAGTATTGTAAAGCACTTATCCTGCAATTAAACATAAATAAACTTAAACATTAGAAATCATGCATGCACACATGAAACAAAAGTAATATTGGATTTTACATAAGCAATTCTAATTTGCATTGGGTATATAAGACATTCTTGATCGTTCAACAAATGGAGACTGGTATACAGTCTGGGGTACTGAGTAAACTTCATTAAGTACCATATATAAAATTATGCTTAATATAAAAGAGGAAAGGATTTAGATATTTGGGTACCTTCAAAGAGAATAATGGATTTAGCATGACACTGGGAAAACAGATAAAAGAGGTGATAATCTATGGGTATTTCTTTTCTTAGCTTTCCAAGGTAGTTTTCTCTAATAAGAACAGGCCTCTCCTTAACCTTTAGTGATTTTCATGCAGTTCCTAAGATACAAATTTAACATATCTGTGTACACAATTTAAACATACCCTCTACTGAGAGGGTATGTGAAAAATATTGCTCAATTTAATATATACACACACACATATATATAAAGTGACTTGATATTTATTTTAAGGACCTCTAATATAAAAACTGACATATGTTATTTGGGAATGCTGACTCAAATATGAGTGTCCTGGATATGTATTGGAGAAGGAAATGGTAACCCACTCCAGTATTCTTGCCTGGAAAATTCCATGGACAGAAGAGCCTGGTGGGCTACAGTCTACAGTCAGTGGGGTCACAAAGAGCCAGACAAACTGAGCACACATACACACACACTGATACGTAGAGTATTCTTCATAAATTCTTAAAGACAAGCCTTTTCCATTGTAAGCATCCTCCCTGCTGCTGCTGCTGCTAAGTCACTCCAGTCGTGTCCGACTCTGTGTGACCCCATAGACGGCAGCCCACCAGGCTCCCCCATCCCTGGGATTCTCCAGGCAAGAATACTGGAGTGGGTTGCCATTTCCTTCTCCAATGCATGAAAGAGAAAAGTGAAAGTGAAGTCGCTCAGTCTGTCTGACTGTTAGCAACCCCATGGACTGCACTTGGGAAATCTGAGTTTCAGAGTCAAGACCATAAAAGCTGACATTACAGAGAAATGAATGTCTCATACAGGTATGTGTCCCTGTTTCCCAGAGGAAATAAGAAAGAGCTCTATTCAATATTTAAAAAAAAATTTTTTTGAAGGGAAAATTATTGGCATTACAATTTCAAATCTTATCTCCACAATTTCTATGTCAACAGAAAAGGTGGATATGACTGAGGATAACCACTCCTTGACAACAGAGTTTATCCTGATAGGATTTACAAATCATCCAGAGCTGAAGACCCTTCTGTTTCAGGTGTTCTTTACCATCTATCTGATCACCATGGTGGGAAATCTTGGCCTGGTGGCATTGATAGTTACAGAGCATCGTCTTCACACACCAATGTACATCTTCCTGGGTAACCTTGCTCTGATGGACTCCTTTTGTTCCAGTGCCATTACCCCGAAGATACTAGAGAACCTTTTTTCTAAAGATAGAATGATTTCCCTCTATGAATGCATGGCACAGTTTTATTGTCTCTGCCTTGCTGAAACTACAGATTGCTTTCTCCTGGCAGCAATGGCCTATGATCGCTATGTGGCCATCTGCAAACCACTGCAGTACCACACTATGATGTCACACAAACTCTGCATTCAGATGACCACAGGGGCCTACATAGCTGGAAACATTCATCCCACAATTCATGTAGGGTTTCTGTTTAGGTTAACTTTCTGTAAGTCTCACCAAATCAATCACTTTTTGTGTGATGTCCTTCCATTATACAGACACTCTTGTGTGGATCCTTATATCAATGAATTGATGATATTCATCTTCGCAGGGTCAGTTTTAGTCTTCACTATTACCACAGTAATAATCTCTTACCTTTTTATTCTTTTCACGATTTTCAAGATGAAGTCCAAAGAGGGATGCACAAGTAGATAAGGCTTNACCCATAACATAAAATTCAGACACCTTAAAATAATTCATCTTTTAAATGTACAGTGTACAATTCAGTGGTTTTTAATATATTCACAGGAGTAAGCAACCATCACCCCACTCACTATTAAAACATTTCATAACCTCAAAGGGAAATGAGTCACTCATTCTCAGCTACTCCTCACTACTATCTCCTAACCTCTTAGCAACCACCAATCTCCTTTCCATCTCTATAGATTTGCCTGTAAATGAAATTAAATTTTCTATAAATGGAATCATACAAAATGTGGCCTTTTGGAGCTTCCTTCACTTAGCATAATATTTTCAAGGTTTATCCGCATTGTAGTATATGTCAATACTTCATACCTTTTTGTGGCTGAATAGTATTCCATTGTGTGTTCATATCACGTTTTGTTTACCCATACCTCTGTTGATGGACACTTGGGTTGTTTCCTTTTGGGGGCTATAAAGACTGATGCTGAAACTGAAGCTCCAATACTTTGGCCGCCTGATGCGAAGAGCCAACTCATTGGAAAAGACCCTGATGCTGGGAAAGATTGAAGGCAAAAGGAAAAGGGAGCACCAGAGGATACAATGGTTAGATAGTGTCACCGACTCAATAGATAAGAATTTGAGCAAACTCCGGGACACAGTGGAAGACAGAGGAGCCTGGTNTGCTGAAACTGAAGCTCCAATACTTTGGCCGCCTGATGCGAAGAGCCAACTCATTGGAAAAGACCCTGATGCTGGGAAAGATTGAAGGCAAAAGGAAAAGGGAGCAGCAGAGGATACAATGGTTAGATAGTGTCACCGACTCAATAGATAAGAATTTGAGCAAACTCCGGGACACAGTGGAAGACAGAGGAGCCTGGTGTGCTCCAGTTCCATGAGGTCACCAAGAATGGGACATTACTTAGCGACTGAACAACAACAAATAGATGCTGTTGCTGGCCTTGTGTGAATTTACTTGGTAACTGTGGTGGCCCATCTTCCTCCTAATCTTGCCCTGCATCAGGGCATATACTAAAGACCAAATATTCCTGGGCCAGCCCCACCCCTCCATAGCCGGCACTGCCTCTCCAGACTTAAACTTCACATTATCTCTAAATGGCTTAGAGAGCCATTTCATGTGTTTTATGAAACACCCCTTGTGACATTTCTGCTTTCTTCCATGGCTCCCTTTCTGCACTCTCTCTCTTAAAGATCTTTTCAGAATTCTGTTATGCCAACCCATCCATTTTCATTTTGCAGATCTGAGAGATCCTGTGGACAGGATTTTATATAAGACTTTCTGTTTTCTGCCTCTAGACCCCTTCTCTTCTCAAATCTGACCTTTATGATTCTGAGAAGGGAGGAAAATGGAAGATAATTCCAAAACACTGAAACTGAATATCGAAGAAATCAACACAGTTTGTTAGAGACCAGCTCGAATCTGACCCATGTCCAGACAAGCAAGCTTTCCAGGATACCTCATGGCAATGATTCAAGTTCTAAGACAAAGAACAAGGAGCTGGTGTGGCTGAGCAGGAATTAAAATTTCCTGTTAAAAATATTCATTTACCTTTGAAAAACCCATCGTTAAAGCAGGACACACACAATTAAATTGGGTGCCCCAAATTAAATTATGTGAAGCAGCTATAAAAACGGTGTCATGACATGAACATTATGTATCTCAGAAATATGGGACTGTTGCCCTGATAAGTACAGCAGAGGTGGAAATGGGCTGAGTAAACCTCATCAGTTCTGCACCTCTAACGGCAATCCTGACAGAGGCCGAGTTAAAGTTTACCTTTTAAGATCTTTGGAGAAAGCCTTTGCTAAGCAAATTAGCCGTGTCAGCAGGATTTCTGGTGACTGTTGAAGCTACTTAAGAGTTCAAGCTGTTCCCTAACACATTAAGCAGAGCAGAGATTATGGATACACTTGCGTGCTGGTGGGTACTACACAGGGACAAAAAAAAAATGCACACGCAATCCAGATCTTACAAAATGAAGTTTCGCATCTTCTTCACCCATAGTTAACTAGCCCAGTTCTTGCTTGTTTTGAATGTGATAAAATACCTTACTTCTTAAATTGGAAAATTATTTTCACTTTTACTAATTCGGCCAAGCCTTCTCTGACATTAGTCCAAATTACAATGGGGCAAGCTCTTCTAGATGGGGCTTCCCTGGTGGTTCAGTGGTAAAGAATCCACCTGCCAATATGGAAGACACAAGTTCAATCCCTGGTCCGGGAAGATCCCCTGGAGGAGGAAAACAGCAACCCACTCAGTATTCTTGCCTGGGAAATCCCATGGACAGAGGAGTCTGGTGGGCTACAGTCCTTGGGGTTGCAAAGAATCAGACAAGACTTAGCAACTCAACAACAACAGCAAAGTTATTCTGGCCATGATATAGAGATCTACAGAGTACTGAGTTCTGCTGGTAAGGAGCATTTTGAAACTGGATAGTAATGCAGACAAATATAGGCATTGGGAACATAGAATCAAAAACTGAAGTTTAGACATGATAACTTAACCCTGTCCTTAAAAATCACTGTGTTAAATATCAAGCGGTCAGAGGAGGTACAGTTGAGAACAAGGTTATCCTTAGAAAAGAGAGAGAACAGGTAAAAGGGCCTGGAATCTCGGTCCACCTGCATGCAAGCACCACCTGGGGGACACATCACATTCTCATTTTGCACAGGAACCTGTGGTCCAGTGAGGACCATTCGTATCCCCCAGGATCACGATGCTAGAAGATGTCGTGGGCAACCACACGGGGGAAAAGACGAGCTCTCCAGAGAAGCGATTCTCTGCAGAGAAGTTTTGACTCTGAGGGGGCGAGGGGTATCCTGGTCCAGGCTGGAGGGAGATTCTAAAAGCTGGGGTCAAGAGAGACCCCGTGAGCAGGAGAGTGTGGACGGAGGGCATGAGGTGGAAGGTCTGGAGGGAGTGTCCCCCGAGGGAGAGGCTGAGCCTCACTCCCGGATAAACTACCCCACAGGTACCGGGTTCACTGTAGCCATTCGGTATCTGTCATCAGACAAACGATAGCAGAGATTAGTCTGGAAAAGGGAAGATCAAAGCACACTTTCAGTCAGGGAGGAGTCTGCACAGGTGTGGACAGTAAAGTGTGTTACAGAGGACAGTGGACTTCCGGGTGAGGCTGTCCCTTAGACTAGAACTCCTCCAGTGGGGTGATTCTGTCCTCACCCTGGGGATATGTGTCAGTGTCCAAAACCCTGAGTATTCATTGGAAGGACTAAAGCTGAAGCTGAGGCTCCAACACTTTGACCACCTGATGTGAAGTGCTGGAAAAGACCCTGATGCTGGGAAACATTGAGGGCAGGAGGAGAAGAGGGTGACAGAGGATGAGATGGTTAGATGGTATCATCGACTCAATGGACATGAGCTTGAGCAAATTCTGGGAGTCAGTGAAGGACAGGGAAGCCTGGCATGCTTCAGTCCACCGGGTCACAAAGACTTGGACGCAACTTAGTGACTGAACAACAAAAGGCATCTTTGGCCGTCACAACGGGGTGGTGATACTAGCATCTGGGGGTAGAAACCAGAGATGCAACTCAGCCCTGGGTAATGGCACAAACAGCCCCACACAGAGAATCCCTCCGCCTGTTCAGTTCAGTTCAGTTGCTCAGTCATGTCCAACTCTTTGCGATCCCATGGACTGCAGCATGCCAGGCTTCCCTGTCCATCACCAACTCCCAGAGCTTGTTCAAACCCACGTCCACCGGAAATACCGATAAATGATAGATGGAGAAGCTCTGCCTGCTACAGTCCACGTCTTCACTCAGTTCCGTGCTCACCAGGCAACCNCCAACTCTTTGCGATCCCATGGACTGCAGCATGCCAGGCTTCCCTGTCCATCACCAACTCCCAGAGCTTGTTCAAACCCACGTCCACCGGAAATACCGATAAATGATAGATGGAGAAGCTCTGCCTGCTACAGTCCACGTCTTCACTCAGTTCCGTGCTCACCAGGCAACCTTCACCTCTTGCTTGTTCTGCTTGGTTGCTGGTGGCGTCAGCATAGCTACTGTGGTTTCCGCCAGCCAAACTACTGATTCCTCCTGACAGGGGCAGATTCTGTTCACCAGAGCCCATGCTATTTCCAGGCAGCACAATCCGCTCTGTGTGTCCTTCAATGTAAGAGGATCTATGCAACAAAACCTATGCAGTAATAATATTCTGTTCAGTAAATGCTATTATGATCCCATTTAGCAGATGAAAAGACTGAATCTCAGAAGAATGAAGCAGTTTATTTCAGGGGACAACTGCTGGAATAGAGAGCCCCTCGTTGACCCTGAAGTCTATACTCTTAAACCACTGTATTTAGCTGTCTCATTAAAACCATCCAATGCTTCTTTTTTGGACCCAGCAGTTTACATAAGTATTTTCCTTTAACCTTCCCAGTCATCCTATGAGTGGGAGGCTGGATGGCTGTCTTACAAAGGCAGAAAATGAGTCTCAGAAAAGTTGCAGCTTGCTGGAGATATCCAGTGGAGCTGGGACTCTTCCCGGCCTGTCTTTCCACCAGGCACAGTTCTAATCACAGTAGCTGCAAGAAATGAGAAACCCTAGATGGTAGAGTTGGGGGCTATATTTCTAGAAAGGGAGTGTTTTGCTGTAAATTAAGATATTGGCACCAACTGATACATTAGTGCCTTCCTGACAGAATTAAGTTCCTAGACCTTCATGGCAGCAAATCAGACCCTGAGCCCAAGCAACAGCCTCAAGGTGATCACCCCCTCACCCTGTGCCATTGATCACCCTGTGACATCAACCCATGACACAACCCGCACTCATTATAACGAAGCACAGTGCCACACAAACAACTGTAGAAACAAATACCAATGCCACCTTATGAATATTAGCATGTATAAGTTTGACATTTTTGCAGATAGCAACAGTGCAGAAGAACTTCCGCTTGCAGAGTCAAGCTCCCATGAAAAATGCCCCAGCGATATCTTTAGGCATTATTATCTAGAATAAGCGTCAATAGCTATTACATCCTGAACATTTGCACTGATGATTCGGGCTCAGAAGCGTTCCATCAGATGAAGATGAGCATTCTGATACTGCTAAGAACACAGACGTCCTTGAAGTGTGTTCCTTTCATCAGTTCTGCTAGGTTAACTTCCATGGCTGGCCCTATTTGAACTCCACTCTCAAGCAGCCAAACTCTGCCCAGCACTGTCCCTTCATTAGTAAAAGAAGCAGAAAGCTAATTGGTTTTTAAGCTGCTGATTCCCTGCATTCATCACTAAGACACCACAACCGGTTCCTGCCAGAGTGAAGGCCTGTTTGTGCCAAGGCAAAGACTCAGCGGTCTTTGGTCTCAGTTTATGTGACGACCACTGGTAATTGGAAAATTACCTCTAAATTCATTTTTCAAAACACAGCTAAAGTCTGGGCTAACCGTTGAAGGGTGCTCAGTCTATAACTTCCTGACAGGCTCCTGGAAAGAAGCCAGATGAAAGTCTCAGGAAGAAAGTGAACATATGGTGCTAAAGCAAACAGCAAGATGAGGGTGTCGGTGCACGTCCACTCCAGAGCCTAGCGCCTTCTTTCTCTGGAATGTTCCTTGACTTGGAGAGCCTGTTTGCAAGAGCTAAATGCTTGCACAGGTTGATGAGAAGACTGAGTTCCAGGAGTCACAAATGCTTATGTCTGCTGTCGTCAAGGAGGTCAAGACCGCCATCAGCAGTTGAGACATGCCTGGTGGTTCAGTGGCTAAGGTTCTGAAGTCCCAAAGCAAGGGGCCTCTGTTCAGTCTCTGGTTAGAGAACTAGATCCCACATGCTGTAACTAAAGCTCCTGTATGCCATAACTAAGACTTGGCACAGCCAAATAAATTGATTAATTAAAATATATTTTTTAAAGACCATCAGCAGTGCCTTGCTCTGTCCACCACAGGAACTCAAGACTTAAAAGTGTATTATATCAACTATAATTCAATTTTTTTTAAAAGTAACTGATAGATTTATAAAGTTTTTTTTAAAGGACATTGACATTTGGACTCTTCAAGTTCACTCAGCAGATGAATGTCGG
This sequence comes from Oreotragus oreotragus, assembly GCA_006410675.1. NCBI lineage: Eukaryota > Metazoa > Chordata > Mammalia > Artiodactyla > Bovidae > Oreotragus > Oreotragus oreotragus. The sequence continues at coordinate 12,936 of SJYX01000283.1, read as the reverse complement.
TGCTGTTCACACCTCTGAGGGACAGAGGGGATCAAGGGAGCCCTTCCTTCCTGGAGCCACATTCTAAGGGGAAACAAACAATGATCAGGCAGACATATGAATAAGAATTCAGATGAAAGAGAGACTAACACACGGGGTGGTAATAGAAATCGTGTGTTGGGGAGGGGAGTGTTCTAGACTATGGCTATACCAGGGAAAGTACACTTTTGTTGAGCAGGAGTTGCCACACCACCCCCTTCCCCCAGCAAAATGGGCCTGCGTGTGGCATTTATGAGGAAAGCTGAGGTCAGGGACTCTGTGGCCAAGAAACAGTGGGGCAGAGAGGGGGGCGGTGGGAAAGCCCAGAGGCCTCTGGTACGTGCTGGACAGGGTGGACATCGCCACCTCCTTCTAGATCAAGCTTTCAAGGTCAACAAACTGAAGACTAATTTCCTCATGCTCCAGCCCAGGCCGTTTAAAACAATAGAGACTAAATGGGCCCCAGGGAGCATCTCTATGAACAGTAACCTGATGAAAAAAATGTTTTGTCTGTAATAATGGATGTGTATTTCATGGGAGAGAGAGATGAGCTGGGTCATGTTTACGATCTTTATGGCTGTAGGAAAATGATTCCTGCTCCTTAAGAAGTTAAGATGACAGCAGCAGCTTGCCTCCTTGCCACCCAGTCATCTCACCCATCACCCTCGACAGAATGACACCTGTGTCATCTCTCTCCTGCAGTCAGTGGAGATATGGCAGGCATTCCCATCAGCAAAGATTGTGGTTACCATTGCGTGGTCGAAAGCATAAATCTAAACACCCAAGGGTACAAAGAGACATGAGAGCAGAGATAAGGAAAAGAGAGAACTTCATAAAATAACTTGTGTGGCATCACTCCCTGAGGATGGAACCCAAAGAGAGTTCGACTTCTGACCTGGGACCATCTGTGCTCCTGTAGGAGCCAGCCCTGCACTTCACCACCTCCTAGGAGCTTGGAGAGCAGGGAACGAGGGGTAGGGGCTTAGACTGGGCTGTATGGCCCAGGCAGACACAGTAGAAGGCAGACATGAAGGAGTCCTGAGGGAATGCTTCAGAGTTGGACTAGTGAAGAGACAGGCAAGTGAGAAAACCTGCAGGATGCAAGTGTGTATGTGTGTGTGTGTGCACGGCTGGACTCCCAGGCCTTTGACCTCAGACAAGCCATCCTTGTCCCCATTCCACCAGGAGGAAATGGGGGACACCTGCACCAGCATTGATGTGTCGATGTGTCAGCACCNGTGTGTGTGTGTGTGCACGGCTGGACTCCCAGGCCTTTGACCTCAGACAAGCCATCCTTGTCCCCATTCCACCAGGAGGAAATGGGGGACACCTGCACCAGCATTGATGTGTCGATGTGTCAGCACCATACAAAGTTTAATTATCATGACTCCAGAGCTGTCATTTGACAAAAACAATGACTTCATAAGTTCATAAACCGCTTACGGGTACTCTTGGAATGATCCATGGTGCCAACCGTTCAGTCCCCTCCTTCTGTGACTAAGTAACGGGAAGTGATGGGAAATATCCCATTTGGCTTCGGGCCAATCTGGCTTCTGCATCCTTTTGTTTGATTGACAAGAGGACTTTAAAACTTCTTTCAATTAGTTGCCACAGTTTGAAACTCGGAGGAATTTACTTATACGCTCAGGCCCTGACTTGTCTAGAAAAATAAGGCTCGAGGCATTGCCTCTCTGTAGCTGTGGCTGAGTGGTGCTGGGAGCACCGAACCCCTCAGGAGAGGACACCCCCTGCTTCTGGCAGCCAGAGTCACCCATGGGCCTGGACCCTAGAGGCCATGGCTTTGCCGCTTTGTCCTAGATTTTAAAACATATCCTTTATCCTTGGACAACAAGAAGACTGAACCAGTCAATCCTAAAGGAAATCAACCCTGAATATTTATCAGAAGGACTGAAGCTAAAGCTCCAATACTTTGGCCACCTGATACAAAGAGCCGACTTATTGGAAAAGATCCTGATGCTGGGAAAGATTGAGGGCAGGAGAAGTGGGCAACAGAGGATGAGATGGTTGGATGGCATCATCAACTCAATGGACATGAGTCTGAGCAAACTCCGAGAGAAAGTGAAGGACAGGGAAGCCTGGCGTGCTGTAGTCCATGGGGTTGCAAAGAGTCGGACATGACTGAGCAACTGAACAGCAACAACAACGATCCTTTATCCACAATATCAGCACTCCGGGGTGCTACATGGAAACAATTGCTGTCACAGGACATGCCGTAGGTTTCCAAGAGTGTGGAGGAAATGACTCTGGTAAAATAGTCCCCAATGCTTCCGCCTCCACGAGGCTCTCTTCCCATCTCCACAGACACCCTGGCACTCTGGGACCCAGCTCACAAGGCTTAGCTCCCTGACGCTATCCCCACCCCCTTGTTAGAAGCTGTCTACATGTGGACTTTGTGTGTGAGAGGACTTTGGAGTGTGAGCTATTTAGCACTGAAGTCAGAGTCATTCTGTCACATCAGCGTAGTTCCAGGGCTGTGTTGCAAAGACCAACATGGCCCTCAATGCCAAGATAAGACAGGCGTGACATGGGAGTGTGTGAGTTCTGTTGCACACACACAGCCACACTCCCGTGCAAGTCGTATGGAAAAAATACAATATCCTTCCTAAGATGTCTGTCAATTTGCAAGGGGCTTATGGTTACCAGGATGGGATGGGAGAGGAGGGGGTGTGGCCATGGAGGGGGTCGTTTGAGGGATCCCGGGGGTGATGGTACTTGGTATCTTGATGGTGGTGGTGCCTGCACAAATCTACACGTGTGAAAGAACTACACACACACACAGAGGAGTCCAGGAAAAACCGAGAATCTAGGTAAACTCTGTGGACTGTACCCATGTCTGTTTCCTGGTTTTGATATTGCTCTGCAGGTACATAAGCTATAACCACCACAGAGGACTTGGCAAAGGGTACATGCCTCTCCCCTTCCCCACATTGCCGTACACTCTTTTTTGGCAACTTCCGGTCAATCCCTCATAGCTCAGTTGGTAAAGAATCTGCCTGCAATGCAGGAGACCTAGGTTTGATTGCTGGGTTGGGAAGATCCTCTGGAGCAGGAAATGGCAAACCACTCCAGTATTCTTGCCTGGAGAATCCCATGGACAGAGGAGACTGGTAGGCTATAGTCCATGGGGTCATAAGAGTCGGATATCACTTAGTGACTAAACCAACCAACCTGTCAATCTAGAATGATTTTCAAAGCAGAGAGTTTAAAAACAAAACCAGCACTCTCATGGTGGCCTCTGTGTCCAAACCCCAGTTCTGGGTTAAATTTATGTGTGGACCGTTCCGCCAACCCACAGTGCCTTGCACTGCACACCTGAAGACATGGAAGCCAGCCCTTCCTACACATACACAAACATCCCATATGCACACACATCACCCCCAAATTGAGGATTCTGTGTGTGCAGCAGAGCTCACTGACAGCTGGAAGGAGAGACACACAACCTGCAGCTTAATAAGATAACCCCAGCTTAGGAGATAATCTCAGCCTTCCCTGGTGGCTCAGATGGAAAAGAATCTGCCTGCAATGCGGAAGACCCAGGTTAGATCCCGGGGTTGAGAAGATCCCCTGGAGAAGGAAACAGCTACCCACTCCAGTATTCTTGCCTAGAGAATTCCATGGATAGAGGAGCCTGATGGGCTAAAGTCCACGGGGTCACAAAGAGTCAGACACAACTGAGTGTCTAACACTTTCTAGGCAATACCTCAGCCATTTCACAGCACAGTTGACCCCCTGGACAACACTGGCTGGAGACAGGTCTCCTAACAATGAGTGTTTTCAGTAGTAAACATAGCTAGGTTTGTGGTGGTTGGATTCCTGGATGTGAATGTAGGGGATCCCTGATGGGCGGGGAGAACTGCAAGTTATATGAGGGCTTTCGACTCTGTGGAGGGCCACTGCCCCAATCCCCGTGCTGCTCATGTCCACACTGTTGTCTGGTCGTCCCTCTCCCCCATTCTCTCCACTCTTATCCCTGCACGCCCTCCTCCTTCAACGTCAGAAAAGGAAAGGCAAACACAATAGAGGTGAACTCCCCGTCTAATGTGAGCAGTTTCCTTATCTCACCTAGGCTGTTGGCTGGGAACCTCTTCTACCCCCGGGCAACTTATCAAGGTGATTATGCACATTAGGACAGTCCTGCTCTCCAGAGATATGGGTCAAGCTGCTTTTGACAATGGGTCTCCCCTTGGGTGGCTGCCAGAGGGGCTCCTGGCCTGCCCCAAGCAGCCTCTGGGAGACCTGGTTGGTCTGCCAGCCTCCCACTGGCTCATCTGGGCTTCTCGTTTGCTTTCCAAGCCCCTTCCTTCCTTCCTCCCTTCCTTCCTTCCATCTATCCATTCACAAATATTTGGCTGAAATGCAACCCTGAGGACCCCTAAACTAAAGAGAAGCCCATTGGCTCTGCATCTCAGGAGGCAAGCCCTACACACAGAGACCCTGAGTCCCTGTCACCCACAATGCATCCCTTGTCCCAAAGGAAAATGATCCCTTCCCCTTTCCAGAGTCATGATTCTGAATTTTAATTCTGTAGAAAATATATTTTGGAACACGTCTTGATGAAAACCCAGAAAGACTTTGGGGAGAAGACAAAAACCATGAAAAGACTCTCAGCTTCCATCTGGGGATTCTGTTTCCTGTTGCTGTAAACCCTTCAGATTGAGAAGTTAAAGAAGTATTAGACATGTGTTACGTTACAAGCTTATAGAGAGCTAACCTTAAAAGGTAAATGGAACCCACTACACATTTATTCTGAACTCTGGACTCTTGAAACCAGGTAAATTTATTGCGTAAAATGATTGCACAACTATTCATTCAGATCCATTCATTCAACAGACATTTGTTGAGTGCCTTGCATGTGGCAGGCCTGACCCAGTACCGGGAAGAAACAAACAGCAATTAAAAAGCACACACACACACAAGAGGGACCTTGGCCCTCGGGAAGCGTGCATTTTAGTGATATTTGTTGTGAACACACCATGAGCCTTCAGGTTTTAGAGGAGATGCCAACCACTCTGGAATACTGGGGAACATGAGACTGACAACAGATGGGGATTCAGTTTTAAACGGTCAGAGAAGGATCAGAAGAATCGAGATCAAATTTTACAGGAGGCAAAACTTTTCCTTTGTCCTCAAAGGATCTCCAGCTGCGCCTGAGAATTAAATGATCTAAGACAGATTAATAGGTTTCCCAGGTGGTTCAGTGGTAAAGAAACCATCTGCCAAAGCAGGAGATGCAGATTCGATCCCTGGATTGGGAAGATCCTCTGGAGAAGGAAATGGCAACCCACTCCAGTACTCTTGCCTAGAGAATCCCATGGATNCCTTTGTCCTCAAAGGATCTCCAGCTGCGCCTGAGAATTAAATGATCTAAGACAGATTAATAGGTTTCCCAGGTGGTTCAGTGGTAAAGAAACCATCTGCCAAAGCAGGAGATGCAGATTCGATCCCTGGATTGGGAAGATCCTCTGGAGAAGGAAATGGCAACCCACTCCAGTACTCTTGCCTAGAGAATCCCATGGATAGAGGATCCTGGTGGGCTACAGTCCATGGGGTCGCAAAGAGTCAGACACGACTTAGCAACTGAGCATTCACCCAAGACAGGTTAACAGGAGTAACGCAGATTGTTGCATGGACTTGGGTACCCCCAAGGGAACAAAGACCCAGTGAAGGGACCAGGTCTGGGTTTATCCACCAAACTGAGCAAAGATGGGCAACTATGGAAGAGTAATAAAACATGGGGAGACTAAAGGAAGATAGGAAGTATTTGAACAGGTCTGCTTGTTCAGATTTCTTTCTGCCTCCATGCCCCATCTTTGTGACAAGACTGTTTCTCTCCTCCTAGTATCAGGAAAGCAGCATGTGGGAGTTTCATCTCCTGCTTTCAGGAAGAAAGAAAAGGGAAGGGGGGTTGGGGGTCCTGCTTGCATCTGATCTTTTCCAAATGCCTTTAGCTCAAAATAATCCTTATGCCAAAGCAAGGTCTTTGGGGTGGCACATTCTGCCATCTTTCAAACTCCAAAGTCCTCGAGGGACACCCTGCTTAGGGTGTGAGGGACAATAAGGGGCTGTGTGGCAGAAACAGGTGGGAGAGAGGTGGTCACTTGACATCTGGGGGTGGATGGGAGGTACCAACTCTCATGGCGTCTGGGGGGCTCTGTGTAGGGCAGGGTGGTGTTTTGAGCAGAGGTGAGATTCTAGTCACCTGGGCTGGGTGGAAGCAGGGGAGGGTTGGAGGGGTGGTCAGAGCACTGGGAACTGAGCAGGACCCATTGGTGTGGTTACCATTGACCTTGACAAGAGCAAGAATAGTAGCTCCTGCGAAGACCATGACATCCCAAGCTCTCCTCAGGACCGGGCAATGCTGGACCTCACTCATCTTAGGTTTTAGAGTAGGATTACCAGAGAGAATATCAGCGAGATAGTGAAGAACAGGGAAGTCTGGTGTTCTGCACTTCATGGGGTCACAAAGAGTCAGACACAGCTTAGCAACTGAACAACAACAACCATGATGTTGAATTTAGACCTTTTTTTAATGCTGAACCTACTGGAGAAATATAAAAATGTAAAATAATACCCCTTTATCTGTTCTGTGCCAAAAGATTCAGGGATGTCATTTTGTTTTAAGGCAGATTTAATTTTAGAACTAGCAAAAGAAATCTAAAAAGTGAAGCTTAAAAGACTTGCAGAATTCCAACGATATCAACTCATTTTATTATAAATAATAATCGTTGCACAAATCAGTGAAAAATATTAACACCTGGCATTTATTTTGTATGTACTATATCCCCAGCACTGTGGCATTTTTCAGCACTTGATGTGGATTATTTCATTTATTCCTCATAATAATAAAATTAAGAAGGCACTCTTTTTAGGCTCAAGTTAGAGATGAAAAAATAGAAGCTCGGAGAGGGTGAGTAAACACCCCACACAGCAGGGAAGCAGGGTACCACTTTTACTGCTACTTTATGCTTCCTCTGGATGTTGAATAGCAGTGAGACACTTGCTTGGGATGTAGAAACAAATGGAACAGTCCATAAACCCTCAGCATTTATTTCAGGCTTTTGATCCTACAGAATTTTTTTCCAACAACAAAAAAGTAAACCACCTTTTCTTTTGCATTAGTTTCATGTACAATTTTTTTTTAATTATGTACAGAAAAAAAGAATCCTTTCCACTGACCTCTTCACCTCTTCAGCAGACCAGCCCGCAAGTTAACTACCAATCATGGGCTGCATTTTCCAGATTTTTACCCCAAAATATGCTTGTTATCATCGGGGAAGGCAATGGCACCCCACTCCAGTACTCTTGCCTGGAAAATCCAATGGACGGAGTAGCCTGGTGGGCTGCAGTCCATGGGTTCGCTAACAGTCGGACAGACTGATCGACTTCACTTTCACTTTTCTCTTTCATGCATTGGAGAAGGAAATGGCGACCCACTCCAGTATTCTTGCCTGGAGAATCCCAGGGACGGGGAAGCCTGGTGGGCTGCAGTCCATGGGGTCGCTAACAGTCGGACAGACTGAGCGACTTCACTTTCACTTTTTTCTTTCATGCATTGGAGAAGGAAATGGCGACCCACTCCAGTATTCTTACCTGGAGAATCCCAGGGATGGGGGAGCCTGGTGGGCTGCCGTCTATGGGGTCACACAGAGTCGGACACGACTGAAGTGACGTAGCAGCATGCTTGTTATCACATTCCATTTAATCAGACAATGTAATCAAGCATTAATTATTTATCTGTCTACTTATTTCCCCAGTGTTTCTTTGTGTAGAAGCAGGACAAAGTAGAGATCATAATGATAAAGTTCTGGGTAATTCCAGAACACTTCCTGAACTTTTGCGTAACAGTAAAATTGGGCTTCTCTGGTGGTGCAGCTGGTAAAGAATCCACCTGCAATGCGGGAGACCTGGGTTTGATCCCTGGGTTGGGAACATCCCCTCGAGAATGGAACAGATACCCACTCCAGTATTCTGGCCTGGAGAATTCCACGGACTGTATAGTCCATGGGATCGCAAAGAGTTGGATACGACTGAACAACTTTCACTTCATTCCCATGGTTGTACCCTGCCTCTTCCCTTCTCACAAACATCCCACACAATTTTAAGAATTCTCTCCCACACTTTCTCTGTCCCCAAACTCTTCCTCCGAGGCCAAGTCCACCAGCAACGCTGAATGGCTCATTATATAAAAGTACATTTGCTCTGCGTTCATACCAAAGGTCAAAGTATAAAGACCCGTATAACAATAACAGTGTTTGCCAAACAGGTTAACTGGCATGTTCGAAAACAGACACTCCTTGGCAACCCATTGGTTGAAGCCAGAATGACAGCAATCAATCACATCTCAGGCAAAAGAGCGAGGCTGTTTAGGTACTTTTTCGGAACGAGTTATCTTTATGACATGCAGAGGAGCCAATCTAGTCCCTGTAAAAGCGGATTAAAAAATCATTTACTACCAGTTGCTAGTCAGGCTTCGGTGCAACAGAAGTAAATAAATACAGAAACAACCAACTATGCAGAAGAAAACCTTGGTATCTGCTCTCCAATTCTAATATTTAACAAAGTAAAAGTTAACTTTCACTCTCCTTTTCCTTAGAATTGAGTTGATTATAGTCACACCCGCAGTTGAGGATCTTAGCACCAGGGCTACCTCCTAACCTATTATGTGTTAAATTCTCTTTACCTTAAAGCAGGCCCACCATCCATTCAGGCAAATGGATGTTGAGTCTAGAAATTCTGGGATCAGATCTGCTTTTGAAAGATCCTCTTAGCGCCCCCATCTCCCCACAATGGAGCTATCTGAGTTCATTATCAACACCTACTGCATGAGTGAACAGTTGTTGAAAACAGTAAAATGTTCTAGGAAGGCTTCTTAAAATGAAGGGCTTCAGAGATGTCTTTCCATCGTTCAGGTGATTATCCCTGCAGGGTGATAGTAGAAAATCACCCTGACATTTATTTATGTGAGACTCAGGATATAAAAATCACACTCACCCTTCATAGATGCTAGAGAAGCCAGAAAAAATGAATGATAAAGCGTTACAGGCGCCAACATCCAGCGATTCCACAAAGAGCTGTGGAGGGTCCCCTCTGTCCCAGGTATACTGGATACACAACTACTGACAAAGACCCCTAGTCGCAGATTTTCTGGCAGTTCCAACCTTTAGTCAGCATTGCATCATCAAACTCCCTTTTCACTTAGGAAGCTCAAATACTTCAATGTTTACCATGTGGCTTGTAAAGATTTTGCACTCAAGTTAGAGGGGCAGGAACTCATTAAGAGGTAAGGTTCATACATTACATTGGCAGCAGTGAGCAGACAAAATAATTTCAAAAGACGATGACAGCACTTGCTGGCCACGCATCCATGCCTCCTGGGTCGAAAACAGACTCTAGAGGTAATGCCTGTAGCAAAGAGAGCTAAGTAGAAGGTGTTCAGACACTTGCACCAAGCACTAACGTAGCTTCCTGCCCTTGTTCTATGTAAGCACCATACACTTGGCAGGACCCTTTTTCACCCTGAGCCACACTGGCTGATCAAAAGCTGATACTGTAGGCGGGCTGAGGAACAATACTGCCCTCGATGTTAAAAGGCCAGAGGCTACAGGCCCCTGAGTGTCTCCCAGGAACCCATCCAGCAAGCAGCTGTCAACCACACAGAAGTCCCCTGACATCCTGTGCAAGGGGCATGGTGAGCATCTTTGTCTTCTGGAGGAGCCACATGACCGACAACTAAACGTGGGTACTGGAAGGACCGGAGACTGGCTCATCCCAACCCCGGGCATGTTTAGGAGATGAAATAGCACTTGCCTTAGGAAGAGCAGGCAGGACCTCCTGGATCTTGGCAGGGCTGTGTTACACCCATCAGTGCCATCGAGGACACCGACGATGGCAAAGCCCAGCCAGATGCAAAGCTCTGATGTTAGAACAGACACACAGCTCAGCTTACACCCTGTGTGGCCACTCGCGATAATTAGGAGATGGGTCTGGATGGAGCAGGGATAAGGAACTGCAGAAGAAAACATCTTGGAGGAGGTACAGGGGTAAGTGAAAGTGTTAGTTGCTCAGTCATGTCCGATTCTTTGCAACCCCATGAATTGTAGCCGTCAGGCTCCTCCATCCATGGAATTCTCCAGGCAAGAATACTGGAAGGGGTAGCCACTCCCTTCTCCAGGGAATCTTCTCGACCCAGGGAACCTTCCTGACCCAGGGATCAAACCTGGGTTTCCTGTATTGTAGGCAGATTCTTTACCATCTGAGCTACCTGGGAAACCCACCAAGGAGGCAACTAAATCGAATCTGAGGCATTTAGACTTGACAGCTGTGAGCCCAGGAGTTAATTGCTCTTTTCATTTTCAACTGAATGCAAGTGGCCTGCCTCCTTCTCTATCTCTAACTCCTGATAAACAAGGATTAAGAGTTTAACTGGTGGAAACTGCCCCCCACACTCTGGGTGGAGCAGGGTCACATCTCATTTTGCAAGTCTCCTGTGCTCCAAGAGCCTATTAGCAGAAGTTCAGCATCTCCTTCTGAAGACGTCCACCCCCCAACACACATCCCGCCTCCCCTCGTGTTATAGCATCCAAGATGGCAGGAAGGCTCAGGAAGCAGGAAGGAAAGGGTCAGTTCAGATTCTACAGAGAACTTGGAATGGATGACCGTCACCTGCCTCCTTGAAGAAGCAAGCCCTGCCAAAATCAAGCTTCCACATTCCGATCCTTCCAGAGGCTGCCAGCCATGCCCACTGCCTTAGGATTGAGGTTGGCCAACAGGTGGGCTCCAGATACTGCCCACCTTTGGAATCCAGCCCCGGCGCTGCCAGGGTAGCAGCCTCACCAGCCCTGCATGGCAAGGGACAGGTTTGCTTCATCGTGAGCCACACGTGAGGGCTCCTCCCCATGCCCTGGTCAGCGGAGCTGCCTGGACATCCTGGAAGGAAGGCAACCTTCTGGGGTGTCCCTCTTACCTCTGCCTTCTGAACAAAGGCCCTTCGGAGGCTCCAAAGTGACACGTCCTTCAGCGGGAGTCTTCCAGTGAGTCCCAGAGATATCTGAAAAGAGTAAAGGAAACGCTTTACAATCTTTGCTGGAACTTACTATGTGAGAACCAGTTTGGAAAACCACAGGTCTATCTCCTTTGCTTTATCTCCTTTGAGTAGTTCATCCACGTCACCCTTCTCTCCTCTTCAGGGAGGTTCTCCCCTGCTTGCCCTCCACCCCTTAAAGCCCCGACTTTTCCCTCCAAGTCTATTTCTGTTTCCCCTTTCTACATCTCTCCTTTTCTTTAAAAAAAAAAAAATGTGCTTTTAATCAGTAGTTGAAATTTCTAAACACAAATTTGTGATATAAATACTGGCAAAACATTGTCGCTGGATGAGCATTAGAGCAATAACACAAAATTACCCAAGAAGACACTAAAGAGGTCGTGATTGTTCAAGCAGAAAAACTCATTTCAGTGATTTAAAAGAAGTTATTGAAACACACTCTTTTCCCAGTAACCTTCAAATATTTATCTTCTCCTCATAAAGCATATAAATTGTCATAGAAACCCAGACACAATGTTAAAACTAACCATCCAAGGTTTTAACCAACAAACCTATTACAGCTGGTATGTGAGGGGTTTTTTTCCTTAATTTTATTGGAGTATAGTTGATTTACAATGTTGTGTTAGTTTCGAATGAGTTTCTTTCAAAAGCAACTTTAGTTTTATCCTTCATACTATCAAAAAACAGCCCCCCAAAATGAGTATGTACTATACACAATAATGTGAAATAAAATGAGAAGAGGCTTGGAGAATGAATGGGGAGACACATAAAAGGCACGTTGATGGACATAGTTCTCTGGCCGTGTACGAGAGGAAAACCCATCACTGGTTTGTTGGAAGTTGTGCTCAAAGGCCATTGCTCCCCTGAGGTTCTGGAGGCACACCCCCAAACCCATCCTCAAGACTGCTGTCTTCTTTCTTTAGTTTCTGTTTTCCAGTGTGCATTTTGTTTGTTTTCTAGTGTGGGAGCATGCTAAGTCATGCGGTCATGTCCAACTCTTTTGTGATCCCATGGACTGTAGCCCACTAGGCTCCTCTCTCCATGGGATTTTCCAGGGAAGAGTACTGGAGTGGGTTGCCAGGCACTCCTCTGGACTCAGGGATCTGACCCACGTTTCTTATCTCTTCTGCATTGGCAGGCAAGTTCTTTACCATTAGAGCCACCTGGGAAGCCCCATCCACATATATTTATTCACAATCAGAAACTAAGACAATTGCACTAAATTTTAAGATTTTGAAAAGTAAAAACAACATGGAATGAAATTTTCCTGGAACAGTGTAAACCATACCTTAAAAAAAAAAAGAATGAGTGAACTGAAAATGATTTTAATCATCTGTTGGCTCCAAACTTGTATTTATTTGTATCTAGTGGAGACCAAATCCTTCTGGAGAAATCAAAAATCAGTCATCTCCATTAAAAAGAGCTTACTGAGGTGAAATTCCAACAGAAAGTAACCCCTTTAAAGCGAATAACTCAGGGACACAAAGCTGGTGCCCCATGGCTCCTTCTGAGTTTAAACTCTCCTCCTCCCATCTCCCCCACGGCTCCCCCTTTCTGCCCCTCTTCCTCAGTAATCTACTCCATTGACTTCCATTTCTCACCTCCCCACCATCAAGTCCTGAGCTCCCTCCCGTTCTCCATCACACCCACCATATTTCCCCCCTCTGCTCCTGCCCTTGCTCTCCTCCATAAGTCACTGCCGACCCCAGCCCGGGCCTCATCATCCTCCTGAGTTCCCTCCTCTTTCTTCAACCCACTCCATCTGTCAAAACTCACTTCACTGCATTCTTGACTTTCTCCCATTGCCCCATTCATCTATCGTCCCCCAGGTCCCAGCGCCCCCTGCAAGTCCCCCC
>SJYX01000281.1:787217-807913 GCA_006410675.1 Oreotragus oreotragus | reverse complement strand
AAAAAAAAAAAAAAAAACTGCTTTAAAGAATCTAAGGGTTTTTTTAAATCAAAAAATTTCCTTAACTGCATCCTTCTCTCTGTAGGAAGCCTTCCAAAAATAATCAATTGAAAAAAGTTCCCAATTATGGAACTTATGATCTACTATAGTTTCAAGGAAAATGAATTTAATTGTAATCTGAATAAATCGTTAACCATTACATAAAATAAAGCAGGAATCTATACAGAAATTGTAGAGGTTTGGTATTACATATAATATTTATATGCATACAAATTCCACTTGGAATATTCTTGTTCTAAATAGATAAACAGATTTTAAGGGCCTTTTTCTTTTTTTCATCTTTCTCCTCAGGAACTCACAAAAAAGTGTTTAGCCTTGATGTAAGATTTTGAAGTGTATGGTGTATGCTTGGCAACAAAACCAATTAATGCTTTGTGTGTATGTGTGTTAATCGCTCAGTTGTGATCAACTCTTTATGACCACACAGACTGTAGCCTGCCAGGCTCACAATGGATTTGAATTGAATTACATCTACAGATGAATTCTGGGGGATTTTTGATTTTTGATTACTCAATATTTCAAGCTATGAGCTATCCCTCATTTATTTAGTTTTTAAATGTTTTTCAATCAGACTTTAAATTTTTTAAAAAATAATTTTTGTATAGGAATTTGTATAATAAATTGCTAGTTAGCTTGCACTTTATAATTTAAAATGGGTTTTTTAAAACTATTTTTTAAATACATGTAAATGTGTAATAACACTTTCAAATTTTAACTATCATACTTGTATTAAAGTCTTATGAATGATTTTTAAATTATTAATAAATTAATAAGTAATTTATTACTTCAGTTCAGTTCAGTTGCTCAGTCATGTCTGACTATTTGCAACCCCATGAATTGCAAGCACGCCAGGCCTCCCTGTCCATCACCAACTCCCATTCACTCAACCTCACGTCCATCAAGTTGGTGATGCCATCCAGCCAACTCATCCTCTGTTGTCCCCTTTTCCTCCTCCCTCAATACCTCCCAGCATCAGAGTCTTTTCCAATGAGTCAACTCTTCACATGAGGTGGCCAAAGTACTGGAGTTTCAGCTTCAGCATCATTCCTTCCAAAGAACACCCAGGGCTGATCTGCTTTAGAAAGGACTGGTTGGATCTCCTATTACTTATATTCTATCAAATTGTCTTCACTCACAGTGATATGATTTCCAACTACTGTCAGGCTTTGTTGTTCACTGTTTGGTTTCAAACTGCATATAACTTTTTTCTTTGTCTCACTGCACTGCACACAACGAAATGTAAAAAAATTGTAACAATAGTGACTGATCTCTTGTTCCTAACTTTAAAACAAAAAAGAAATACTATCAGCATTTCACTATAAAATATTGTGTTTACTGAATTTTATGTAGATAATCTTTATAAGATTAAAGAACAAAATAGTAAAAACATTTCTCTAAAGTAACTTTAAAGCCAAAAAGTAAAAATAACCAATAAATCATGGACAATTTTGTTTCTGCTAGAGGAGAAAAAAATATAGAGTTGCTATAGTTACTAACTTTAAATAATAGATTATTGAAAAATATTCTTACAGCTCTCGTTAACTGGTTTTCAGGAATTAAGCTGCTATATCTCTAGAGAGCATATCTGTTAAGGATAAGTGACAGTGGCTTGAATGCTGCTGCTGCTAAGTCACTTCAGTCGTGTTCAACTCTGTGTGACCCCATAGACGGCAGCCCATCAGGCTCCCCTATCCCTGGGATTCTCCAGGCAAGAATACTGGAGTGGGTTGCCATTTCCTTCTCCAATGCATGAAAGAGAAAAGTGAAAGTGAAGTCTCTCAGTCTGTCCGACTGTTAGCGACCCCATGGACTGCAGCCCACCAGGCTACTCCATCCATTGGATTTTCCAGGCAAGAGTACTGGGGTGGGATGCCATTGCCTTCCCCGAGTGGCTTGAATAGTTTTCCATAAAATGATTTGCCAGTCTCACAGAGGTTTATTTGTGCTTAAAGGGCTTCCGTGGTGGCTCAGATGGTAAAGCATCTGCCTGCAATGTGGGAGATCTGGGTTCCATCCCTGGGTCTGGAAGGTCACATGGAGAAGAGCATGGTAACCCACTCCAGTATTCCTGCCTGGAGAATTACATGGACAGAGGAGCCTAGCAGGCCAAGAAGCAACAGGTAGAACTGGACATGGAACAACAGACTGGTTCCAAATAGGAAAAGGAGTACGTCAAGGCTGTATATTGTCTCCCTGCTTATTTAACTTNAGTTATGACCAACCTAGATAGCGTATTCAAAAGCAGAGACATTATTTTGCCAACTAAGGTCCATCTAGTCAAGGCTATGGTTTTTCCTGTGGTCATGTATGGATGTGAGAGTTGGACTGTGAAGAAGGCTGAGCGCCAAAGAATTGATGCTTTTGAACTGTGGTGTTGGAGAAGACTCTTGAGAGTCCCTTGGACTGCAAGGAGATCCAACCAGTCCATTCTGAAGGCGATCAATCCTGGGATTTCTTTGGAAGGACTGATGCTAAAGCTGAAACTCCAGTACTTTGGCCACCTCATGCGAAGAGTTGACTCATTGGAAAAGACTCTGATGCTGGGAGGGATTGGGGACAGGAGGAAAAGGGACGACAGAGGATGTGATGGCTGGATGGCATCACTGACTCGATGGACATGAGTCTGAGTGAACTCTGGGAGTTGGTGATGGACAGGGAGGCTTGGCGCGCTGCGATTCACGGGGTCACAGAGAGTCGGACACGACTGAACGACTGAACTGAACTGAACTGAACTGAACTGAACTCCCTTGAATTTCTGTGTACTGGTCTTAGGAATTGGGCATTAGCTAACTAATCCTTTTCTTGCATGACACATCTTTATTTAAAGACAGCCAACATGAGACCTCTGAATCTTCTCTTCTCCATTCTAAACACTGACAGGACATTTGTATTTTCTCATTACTTGTGAAAGATAAAATTGACAAGGCAAAAATTTATCATATTGTTTGTTTTCAGAAAAAATGTGAAGAGTGGATTTCCTCAATTAATGTCATATCTTATCTCTGCTCCTTTTCCATTAGGGCAGCATCATACATGTTCTTTCTTCTAGGCTATTAGTTTATACCTTACTCCCACATTCATATTAATTTCACCCTCACTGGAGTTCTCTCCACTTGCTTCTATTTGCTTGGATTTTTAAACAATATTCAGACTTCTTAACACGCTTGTCTCTTCTGTATTTTACTGAAAAATATGTCATCTTTTCCAGTATAAAAAAGGAAAAATGTCTTTAATTTTTAAGTCATATATTAGTAAATAGCTTTCTAATATATGTTTTGTTTTGAATTTAATGCTATTGATTTCTTTCTCTCTCCTTTTCCATTTCTGTGTAAGACTTTCAATTGACTGGCAAGTTATTTTTCAACTACATTCTTCTACCAGGTATGTTATGATTCTTGGTTATTATGGAAATTCTGATACTTCACAGGTGGAACCTTGTTTTCTGAAACATAATATGTGAATTCAACTAAAGCATGATTGAACAACAAAAGCATCTAAGGTGATAGTATTTCACTTTACTAATATCAGAGTTATAAATGCTTTCCACAGAATAGATAGGATTTGTAAACTCAGCTGCAAGCATCAGAAAAAAATCATAAGTATGGTATTAGTAATTTGAGTCATGCAGGTGTGCTGTATTTCAAAACAACAAAGTGCAAGCAATTTTGAAGCTGCAAATAGGTTGATTTTCTTTTTATACTTAGGTTTGAATTATTTGCTGGGAATCTGATATGAAATCCTCCCAAAGGAATCATTCTTGGATATGGCAGCTTGTTTCTGCAAATCAGCCCACAATTTGCATTTAACCTATTTCATAAATGAAACACTGTACAATTCTGATGAGCTATAATAAAAACTCTAAAAAAAATTGTCCAGTTACAAATTAAGTGAATGAGTTAAATCAAAAGAACAAATAATTATTTTCTTTATCTCAAAGGCTAAAATTGAAGGAAAAGATTGAAAGGAAGTCCGTTTTCCTGGTGACTATATCTAATACAAAAATATGTTAAACCATAGAGCCTGTGCTTCAGGTGTGCTTAGTGAACATGGAAGTCATTGAGTTAAGCAGAGCAGCTTAGTAATGAAAAGCTATTCAGTTCAGTTCAGTTCAGTCGCTCAGTTGTGTCCGACTCTTTCTGACCGCGTGAATCGCAGCACACCAGGCCTCCCTGTTCATTACCAACTCATGGAGTTCACTCAGATTCACGTGCATCGAGTCAGTGATGCCATCCAGCCATTTCATCCTCGGTCGTCCCCTTCTCCTCCTGCCCCCAATCCCTCCCAGCATCAGGGTCTTTTCCAATGAGTCAACTCTTCTCTGTCTCTTATACACATCTAGATGTGTATAAGAGACAGAACTCATGGAGTTCACTCAGATTCACGTGCATCGAGTCAGTGATGCCATCCAGCCATCTCATCCTCGGTCGTCCCCTTCTCCTCCCGCCCCCAATCCCTCCCAGCATCAGGGTCTTTTCCAATGAGTCAACTCTTCACATGAGGTGGTCAAAGTACTGGAGTTTCAGCTTTAGCATCAGTCCTTTCAAAGAAATCCCAGGGCTGATCTCCTTCAGAATGGACTCGTTGGATCTCCTTGCAGTCCAAGGGATTCTCAAGAGTCTTCTCCAACACCACAGTTCAAAAGCATCAATATGGCCACCTAAAACCAGGGTGGAACACAGTCCTAGTATTCCTAGTATAAACTTTATTGTTTGAGGTTACTAAATATTAACCATAAATACTATATTACTGTATCCAACTCCCCCAAAGCAAGGCCCCATTGGATATTCTACTTGCAGATAAGTTTGGACTCAGTTTCTGATCTAAGTCAAGAAAGGGCTCAAGTACATAAATGTCTCATGTCAAGGGCTTAGCCTTCCTTCACCTTCCTTCCTCCCCTGACCAGGGGCAGCTTCTGTGTGTCTTTTTAGGGCCCTGTTTCTTGGCCCTCCAGACCTGAAGATCTCATCTCATTTGCTGGGGCTTTCTCTTAATCCCTGCCTTAAATGCAGTCTTTTACGTATTTTTTGACTGTGCCAGGTCTTCGTTGCTGCACAGACTTTTTCTGGGTGGTGGAGAATGGGGGCTACCCTCTAGTTGCAGTGCGCAGGCTTCTCTTGTTGCAGATCACGGGCTCTAGGGCGTGGAGACTTCAGTACTCATGGCATGCGGGCTCCGTGTTTAAGGCTCATGGTCTCCAGGGGCACAAGCTCAATAATTGTGGCACATAGGCTCAATTGCTCCATGGCATGGGGATCTTCCTGGATCAGGGATTGAACACACATCTCCTGAAAGGCAGTCCTGACTGTCTGCATCCAGCACGACACATATAGTGCTCAGCTTCCAATACCTGCCCATTTTCTACCTCCCTACCTGACAAGGACTAAAACCTGTCTGGTTGTCAAACACTCTCTCGGTTGGCTAAGAATTTACTTCAAAGACTAATCTTTAGTCTTGTTATCCTTGTACAAAGTTCTTCTTGGGCCTGTTTACCTGGATAGCAACAATCAATAACACAGTGTAGATTTTTTTTTAATGTGAGATCCCCATTTTTCCATTTGAATTACATAGTTAATATTTTCTTTTACACTGACCAGACTTCCTAAAAATTTGAATCCACTCTTGTGTCTGCTTGTCTGAAAATATACTGTCAGCATGTTTCAATTCCTCCAATATCTTGGCATTTCTAAGGCCAACCCCTCTAACCTATCCTCCTAGACTTTTCAGACAAATCACCATGCTTCTGCAATAAGTCATCAGGTAGAATACCCACATCCAATCAGTCCATGGGATTCTCCAGGCAAGAATACTGAAGTGGGTTGCCATTTCCTTCTCCAGAGGATCTTCCTGACCCAGGAATCAAACCTGAGTCCAGTGCAGTGCAGGCAGATTCTTTAACTAAGCTATGAGGGAAGTCCTTTCTTTCCTTACACACTTAGAAGACAAAGGATATCCTATAATGTAAATGCTATTCACATGCTAAGTCGGTTCAGTCATGTCCGACTCTTTGAGACCCTCTGGACTATACAGAGGAGCCCCCAAGCTCCTCTGTCCATGAGGATCCTCCAGGCAAGCCTACCAGAGCAGGTTGCCATGCCCTCCTCCAGAGAATCTTCCTGACCCGGGAATCGAAACTGCTTCTCTTATGTCTCCATCGACAGGCAGATTCTTTACCACTAGCACCACTATTTAAGAGAAACTCAAATTTAAAAATACATATTCAAAAATCTGCTGACCCTTAGAAGAGTTATTCTTAGAAAGGGCCTGAGTTCACACCCACACTTGGCTTGGCAATAACTGATGCTATCTGCCTGTCATTATAAAAATAACTAGAATTGGTTGAATGTACCCTTGCAAGGAAACAATGCAATGGCACATTTTCACAAAGGGTAAGTTCATGTTGTTAGTGCGAAATCAGTGAAATTTGATTCTTCATTTTTATATGAGACACACATAAAACTGTGGAAATGTCATAGTTTCTCTCCTAAAAATGCATTAATAGGAAAAGTTAACTGTTTTGCTATCTCTCTGACAAATGTAATGTCATTTAAAAAAAAAAAGCCCTCTGAATATTTTACTTGGATGGAGCCATCTGTTGCACAGAACTTAAGATCTCTACTAGCCCATGAATTTAATCTGAATTGATTTTAAAAATAAATATCATAAATTTTAGCCATAAGCAGGAAAACTGTTGAGAACGCTGAAACCAGTGTGTTCCAGCTAGGCAATGATGCTGATTTATTCAATGGTTCTGTCTCTTGAGATAGTCAAAACTCATCTGTCTTCCTGGATGATAAAACATGAAGCAGTTTAGAATAAGGCAATAGAGAGTGCTGGAGTCTGTGGTGAACTAGAGACAGTGTCCCCTTCTATAAGCAATTTTTTTAATCTGTTTATTTGTATACTTATATATACAAACATAAATGCAGAGACACACATCAATCGTTTTGACCAAAAGATGTCTATAAGCCGGATTCAACAGATTCGCAACAAAAGTAAGCAGCAAAGTCATCAAAAACAAGAGGTAAAAACAGGAGCATCGATGATAAAGGCATCCATGCTTTTTAAAAACTGGCTTGTTAAAATGTAGAGAGAGCAATAAGATCTTTCCGGTTGTGATGTGGAATTAATGATAAAAGAAAAAATGCTGACATTTTCCTCAGAGAAATTTTTAAAAGTCAAAGAAAATATGGGGAAAAAATGAATACAAAATGTCATTTTGTGATTTGATTGAGAAGCAAATATGTCATAGATTTGAATCTAAACACATTTTTTCATTAGGAATAATTTCTGAATGTATCAAAACAGTATTATAAAATTATTCTAAAGTTGTTATGTGACTTTTCTTGAAGTTACTGTAAGAACAATTACATGGTGAAACAAGTATGTCTGTGTGTATGTGTGTGTGTTTGCACACACACCTGTATGTGTATGTATTGTGCAATTCTAAGGAAAGATTTAAAGGTATTAAAAGCTATTATTTTTATCCCTCAAGAATTATTTGCTAGCTTACAGAGTTAAATTGATGATAAAATCTTTGTAAAGTTGTAGGTATGGTATTTTTTTTGAAATAGTCCATATTAAAATTTGTAATAAGAGCTACTTTTCTGAGTAATTCTTATAAGCCAAATCATTTCTGTAAGTTTTCACAAATTAAACTTTTGGCATTATCCTATTTCACAAATGATGAAAGTGAGCTTTTGACAAGATAAGAAACATTTCAAAAATCACTTCATAAGTAGGAGAAATGGTTTTGAATTTAAAACTTGGTTTTCTTGATTTCTAAGTGCATGCTCTATACCTGTTCTAGCTACTTTATAATATTTTTGTTTGTTATTCACCACATTAACTGATTTTTGTGGTGAGCTTTTTTTTTCCCTCGGTTGAACTAAACAAGTCATCATTAGCTCAGACAATAAAGATCTTTTTCAATTGTTGTGTATTGTATTCTAGATCTAATTAATTGAGCTTGATTTGACTCAATATCTTGACATATTTGATCATTATTTAACCTTTGTAGATTTCCTGTATTGCTGAAATAATTAAAATAGAAATAAATAAGTTTGAAAACTTGAAAACAATGTTTAGTGATAGGGTTATATGAAGGCTGTTGAGAAATGGAAAGACTGCTTTCTCTAGGCTCAAATAGGTCAGATTCAGTGCAAATCACCTCATCTCATTTGTGTGTATCCAAAGCACAAATCTTAAGACAAATTTATTTGTACTAATTTTATAGTCAGTTCAGAATGTTAGAACCAGTTGCCCTTCTCTGATTACTTTCATGTTTAGAATTCATATTTTGTGCAGATAAAAGGAAATCATTTTCTTTTTTCCAGTACTCTGAATATAACCACCTCAGGGTCTACTCCTTTTTGTAAGACGGCTGCTGATTTTGGTGTTTAAAAGAGAAAGATGGGTCCTTCAACTTACTGGTGAATGGTTTTTGCTGCTGCTGAAAATTATACCTCAAGAGCTTTTTGAGATGTATTTTTACAAATGAAAATTAGCCTTATTGGGCAAATGTGACCTTCTCCCTCAGAAGAATTGGCTGTCAAAGAGAAAAAGTGTATTTTCAGGTTTGCAAAATATCAAAGTTTTGAAGTCCCCTAGGAGTTTATGAATTTTGAATATAAGCAATATCATCTAATTTATGAGAGAATGACTTTGCATATAAATCGATATTCTAGTTTTGAGTAAAGAAACATCCTTGAGTTATGCTAACTTTTCTATTTTTCTTACACTCATTTAGTCAAGAGGTGACTAGCTCCATTCCCACTCCCTACCCCCAAAACAGAAATGTTCAAAATGAACACTATGACCTTGATCACAGCAGACCAAAAGCAATTGCTGAATGATGATAATTCCTTTCCTTTTCTGCTAATTATCTCAGAGCTTTAAAAATTGTCTCAATCTGTCTTCCTACACTTTCTGGGTGAGGAGTTAGAAATTTAAGAAAAAAATAATCCTCCAAAATCTCTTGAGGACTATCCTCAAGAGACTATTCTTAATCTCTAAGGTATTACAACAGATGTAAACACTATATTTTCCACAAGTAATAATCTCATAATTTCAGAATGAATATTTTAAAATATAATCACAACCCAATTGGATTACATCTTTCTATCTTGAGTGGGTCAATATAATTTAAATACAATGAAAGAATAAGTGAGTTCAATTCTCACATTAAAAACCACCTTCTGGTGGCCACTCAAGTGTGGAATTTCCTGATTAGTCTGATTAGTCAAAGAGCTCCAATCTTAATTTCCCCCTAGGAAAAAAAGCAAGATGAACAGTACATAACCTCATTATATTTATTATTTCCATAATCATACTGGAAGGCTATGTGAATTTAGAGGTTTGAGTTTTATATATTTGTTAATACATGATTATGTATGTTCTGGAGAAGAAATGTCAACCCACTCCAGTATTCTTGCCTGGAAAATTCCACAGACAGAGGAGCCTGGTGGCCTACAGTCCATGGGGTCGCAAAGAGTCACTCAAGACTGAGCAACTGAATGTATGTATGTTCAGTCATTTAGTTGTGCCTGACTTTTTGTGGCTCAAAGGTAGGTTCTTCACCACTACGGCCACCTAGGAACCTCTCCTTAATGTATACCACAAGAGTAATCATTATTTTTTACCTAAAATATAAAAAGTGAATAATCTTACATTAATGAACTAAGTCAAACAGAATAAAACTTTTCTCTGAGCAACATTTAAATCAATAAGTTACTACACCCTTGGAAGTGAGTAAGTTGATATTTGTTAGTTATTATAATAAGTATCCATGCGTTAGTTATGGAAATACTATTTATACTTTATACAATGTTGATTTAAAAACCATTTGGAGAAAGGAAGTGTTCATTTATTATGTATTTATCAATGATAGAGCCAGAGTGGCATTTTAGACATTTCAGAAATCGTTTTCCACTTGAATGGCAATGGCAGTGGGTGAAATTCTTGATTACATTTTCCTGCTTTCAGGCACTGTGTGCTGTATTTATCTTTTGATGCATAGAAATGTAACTGCACAACAGCTTCTACTCGCCAATCATTTTTGTGACCTGTAATCCAGTAATACATTTTAATATGAAGGAAGGAAAGGAATCGAGGTCAATATTTCACATGCCTATATGATTCAGCAATTCCTTTGAAAAAGGTGGCATGAATAAAAATGTAATTTGAGATGCTAGTGAATAAAACAGCAAAAGGAAGAAGGAAAGGATTCAAGAAATAGGATTGGAAATGACCCGTAGTGAAAGAAAGCAAAGTTAAAGTTGAATTTGAGCAGGGACAGAGGTTAATTTAGTCCTGGTTAAAGACCTTTAATTTCTGGGAAATCTTCTCATGTCATATATCTGAATATTGTCATCAATTTATGAAAGTAGATCTGTATATAGCTAGATAGAAAGACAGATAGATAGACAGACAGATATATATATTCAAATGCTTAACTAATATTTTTAAGATCCTGTTATGCATAAGACATTATTCTAAGCCCTGGAGATATATTAGATTAAATCACTGAGTAATTAAAATAGATGAACAATAAAAACCTGAAGACATGAAGAGGAAATGAGTGATAACTTTTTCAAGGGTACCCGCTTAACCTAGACAAAAAAATTTAAAGCACTGTTCAGATATAGGGAGTGATTTAGGTATATAACTTTTTTACTATTTAATATCTACTTGCTCTTTCAGTTAGAGGTATAAATATCATAATAAAAGTTTCCATTTTAATAACTCATCTGTACTGGATTCTACAAAAAACTATCATCTCTCACATATTGTTCTCTGGAGAACATTGTTTCTTTTATACCATAAACAGAGAATTGCTTCTTCATTGCTAGAACTCAAAGGAAAAGAAACTGGTCTTTCTAAGGTCATGGTTAAATAATAGTCAAAGAGAAAATATTAGTTAAAAAAACTTGCTGCCCTTTGTAAAAAGATTTTCAACTTTACAAAGTTTCTTTATAAAAAAGTCTTTTAACTACCAGCTAAATCTGGAACATATTTTAAAGAAGTCTAAGAATGTCCAATTGCTAAAAGTATGGAAGGTCCAAAGAAGTCATTCTAAGTCTTCTTTATGCTAACTGATAAACTCGATTATGTTTGGTTATTTAAAAAGCTTTTTCAAAAAACCTTTAACAAGATTCAACAAGAAGAAAGAACTTAATTAGAGTTTTATCTCTGATTTCAGTATCAACGCCCCCCACCACCAAAAAAAAAAAAAAAAAATCTGTGCTAGGCCTTTCTGATTTATCAGTGACTGATTCATGCCAATAAAGGATGATTTGTATAAATTTCTGAAACGCTTTAATTTTATAAGTTTTTAATTTATACAATCAATCACATACAGGCAATGCTTTTCCAGAGTAAAACTTGTAACTCAGAGATAAGATCAGCAGTGTCCTGGGTACAATTTAATAATTAGCTCTCAGGGAGAGGGTGCTAATTTTTGATGTTTGCTGACTTATAAGGTGTTAAAATTCCTACCATAGCTAACTTCAAGCCACCAACTTGACATGGGTGGGTGTGGAGCAGGGTAGAGATGTTCACACTCTACTTCACCAGCCAGGAGGAGCTGACTTCAATGCATCATGGATTGTTTGATTAAAGACAAGTTGCTGTCAATTGCATAACATCATTTTAGGTACCACTAAGAAGGAAGTTGGAGAAGGCAATGGCACCACACTCCAGTACTCTTGCCTGGAAGATCCCATGGATGGAGGAGCCTGGTAGGTTTCAGTCTATGAGGTCGCTGGGAGTCGGACACGACTGAGTAACTTCACTTTGACTTTTCACTTTCATGCATTGGAGAAGGAAATGGCAACCCACTCCAGTATTCTTGCCTTGAGAATCCCAGGGATGGGGGAGCCTGGTGGGCTGCCGTCTATGGGGTCGCACAGAGTTGGACACGACTTAGCAGTAGCAGCAGCAAGAAGGAAGTTAGGCTTCCCTGGTGGCTCAGTGGTAAAGAATCCTCTTGCCAATGCAGGAGATGCAGGTTCAATCCCTGGACTGGAAAGATGCCCTTGAGAAGGAAATGGCAACCCACTCCAGTATTCTTGCATGGGAAATACCATGGAGAGAGGAGCCTGGCAGACTATAGTTCATGGGGTCTCACTTAAAAGAGTCAGACATGACTTTAATGACTATAATTCTAGCAATTAAATTATGATAAAATGTTTTAGTATCAGTCAATTGATTGATTGGTTTTATTTTGTGTTTATTCAAAAAGCTCTTTCAAAGATTCTCTGCCCTAGAAAGGTTCCCTATCCTCTATCCAACTTGAGAAAATAGGAGAAAGAAAAGGCATAGAGAGGACAGAGAGACAGAACACAGAGTTCTGGATAGATGAGGAGTCATAGCCAATAGATGCCAAAATAGGCTGTGGCTCAGAGAAGCTGGAGTTGCCTTGCAGTGTTCTATTCTGGTGTAAAAGTCATTCTAAGAAGGCTAAGAGGACAGTAAAACAGCTGGCTTAAAACTCAAAAGTCAAAATACAAAGATCATGGCACTCGGTCCATCACTTCATGGCAAATAGGTGGGGAAAACAGTGGAAACAGTGACAAACTTTATTTTCTTGGGCTCCAAAATCATTGCAGATGGTGATTGCAGTCATGAAATTAAAAGACGCTTGCTTCTTGGAAGAAAAGCATTGACCCACCTAGACAGCATATTAAAAAAACAGCCACATTACTTGCCAACAAAAGCCCATCTAGTCAAAGCTATGGTTTTTCCAGTAGTTATGTATGGACATAAGAGCTGGGCTATAAAAAAAGCTGAGTGCTGAAGAACTGATGCATTTGAATTGTGGTGCTGAAGAAGACTCTTGAGAGTCCCTTGGATTACAAGAAGATCAAACCAATCCATCCTAAAGGATGTCAGCCCTAAATATCCATTGGAAGGACTGATGCTGAAGCTGAAGCTCCAATACTTTGGCACTTGATGGGAAGAACTGACTCTTTGGGAAAGACCTTGATGCTGGGAAAGACCGAAGGAAGGAGGAGAAGGGGAAAACAGTGGATGAAATAGTTTGATGGCATCATTGACTTGATGGACATGAATCTAAGCAAGCTCCAGGAGTTGGTCATGGACAGGGAAGCCTGGCTTGCTACAGTCAATGGGATCGCGAAGAGTCAGACACGACTGAGTGACTTAACTGAAGAAGATGAAAATGCCTGCTTGACATAGAGAGGTTGGTACAAAAGGACCATGTATATATGGCCCTAGGCCAGAGAGGTTTGCAGTGCAGAAGGGCTAAGATCTGACCCTTACAACCACTGGGCTTCTCCTGTGATGAAGGCAGCATCAGAAGCAGCAGGAATCATAGGCAAACCTCCCATAAGACACCAAATCATGATTTCAGGGCTCTTAACCCCTCTCCACAAAAAAAAAAAAAAAAAGAAAGAAAGAAAGAAAGAAAGAAACCTAAAATCAAAAGATGTGGTATATTAAATTCACTAATAATGAAAGCTAAAAGTTCTAGAAAACACAACGTGTGCAAAACTCTGCAAAGCTCTAAACCTGCACATTAAAAGTAAGCTTTAGAGGAAATTCCCTAGAAGTCCAGTAGTTAGGACTCAGCCCTTTCACAGGAGAGGACACAGGTTCGATCCCTGGTCAGGGAACTTTTGACTAAGCCGAGGCATGGTCAAAACAAAACAAGGTAGGCTTTGGGGACTTCCAGTCTCTAGTCTGGCTTACAAAGAGCTGGGACATGTTCACTCCAATCTCCATCACAAGAAAAAAGCTCAACTAGAAATCAACTACCCTCTTCTGGGGTTTATCAGAGAATTGTCACAGGATAAACTGTTGCCCATATTCCCCACCCCCAAACTGGAGAAACAGGTAATCGAGAGATTCACAGTTTACAGAGCAAAACTTCCACTGAAACCAACACGCAGGCAGGAAAACTTCAACTATAACTGACAAATTGCTAGAGGTTTCCTTGGGTCCAGAAGATCCCCTGGAGAAGGGCGTGCCAACCCACTCCAGGATTCTTACCCAGAGAATCCCATGGACAAAGGAGCCTGACGGGCTACATGGGTTGCAAAGAGTGGGACGTGACTGAGCAACTAACACACAGTGTGGAAAAGGCTGAGTTAAAAATTCCAGGGGGTCCCAGTCTTAGGGGAGACCTCTATTTTTGCAAGTTGCCTCCGGGAGTCCTAGCAGGAAGAAAACAGGAGGAGGAAAGATATCATAGGCAGGGAAAGAAGAGGAGGAAAGGATGGCAGGAAGGAAGGCAGAAAAAACAGGAGGGAAAAAAATTAATGGGCATGAAAATAAATCTGCTTCTGGTTCTAAAAACTGTTTTAAAATTTTAGATCAAAGCTATTCAGGGCTTTGAAATGAGAGCATAACTTTTTAAGATGACAGCATTCAAGCCACCAACACATTTGTTTAGCTAAGTTTTCACGTGATGAGCAACATAACTTGCCTTTTGTACAATATCCCTCCTGTGTGTTCAAAGGAAATGATCATGAAAAGGAAAAAAATAGGGCACATTTCTTTTCTTTATTTCTATTGTTACCAACCTCTGTGTGCTTCAGAATGCGAAACAAAAATGATCACTGGGTACATAGCAAGATTTCTGTCTTCCTCACTTTTATAGCTTTGAAACCTAAATCAGCATCTACGAGAATGAAATGACAAAAGAGAAACAGAAACACCCTCTCTGACTCTATAGTCAGAGAACTCTGGAAAGCAATTTGATCTGAAGAACATTTAGAATCTTGAAAAAAGTCATCTTTTACTGCCCAGCACAGATAATATCATTATATCAACGAGTACAGGTTCACCATCAGAGCAACATAGCCTTCAGGGAAATTTTAAGAGACCTATCCAGTTATGCCCTCAAATAGTTTCAACTGCTAGACTTCAAAATCATGATGATGAATATATGAGAAAGGAAAGTATATGGCACACTGAAGAAACAGTGCAAAATATTGCTGTCAGCATCAAACCGATAAGCAGAGACAATGAGCAGCACAGCAGTGCTCCAAGGGATTTTCAGAAGAGCAGATAAAAGAAGGAAGAAGGTTCTGGGGCAGGGGGGAAATCCGCAGCTATTTTCTTGAAAATATTGCTTAGTTTTATCCTTATGCTTATATCTTTTGCACTTTCAGTTGTTTGATTTTTTTTAAGTGCACAAAAATGTTGTAGGTTTATTGTTTTTGTTTTTCACCCTTTTAAACAGGTCTCTCTTTTCAAAATGTTATACACCTCCAGGAGAAAACTACACAAATGTGTGAGTGCTCAGGCTATAGCCCTATATTCTGCCCTTTGTTAATTAGATAGAGTTTAAAACAGCAAAATATAGAGATAAATATGTCACATTAGTGTTTGAATAGGCAACTACTTTCAAGTATAACAAAATTAATTACTTCAAGTTAGCAGATAAAGCAAGTTAAAGTAATAATTTAAATGAAAGGCTAAAGTCTGCAAGGCAAGGGAAGAGGAAGAGAGCACTATGTCTTAAGAAACATAAAATAAAACACAATAGACTGTTGAAATCGAGTTAAATACACATAATTCATCATCTAAATCAAACTTTTTCTAAGCATAGTTTTCTAAAACTATATTCATAAAAAATTATCAAACACTTATTAGCTACATGTGCTTCTTTCAAAGTGAAAGTGAAAGCTGTTCAGTTATTTCCAACTCCTTGCTACCCCATGGACTATACAGTTCATGGAATTCTCCAGGCCAGAATACTGGAGTGGGTAACCTTTCCCTTCTCCAGAGGATCTTCCCAACCCAGGGATCAAACCCATGTCTCCCACATTGCAAGCAGATACTTTACCAGCGGAGCCACCAAGGAAGCCCAAGAATACTGGAGTGGGTAACCTATCTCTTCTCCAGGGGAATCTTCCTAATCCAGAAATCAAGTGGGGTCATCTGCATTGCAGGTGGATTCATTACCAACTGAGCTATCAAAGTCTATTTTAAATAGACCAGCAGCCAAGAGGTGAAAAATAAAGAGCTACACCTTGCTCATAAAAAATGCAGTCCCAGTGCCAGCTGCAGGCATTGCAGTGTGCAGGCATAGCATCCATCACTGCCACATCTGAGCTAAGAAAATGAAGAGACAAGCAGATTCACTGAGCCGGATGGGGTCTTAAAAATCCATGTATGCCTACTATGCCTCACTATCACCAGCTGCATTGTCACTATGCCAGAGGGGTAAATGATTTCCAAAATCTGTAATACAAGACATAAGAAAGGACAGTCATCTATTGCTCTCTACTATTCACTGGCTTTTGACATCTCACATGTAGGAAAATTCTTAATATATTCTAGATTTTATATGTATACGTGTGTGTGTATGTGTGCATATGCGTGCATGCATGTGTGGGTGCTCAGTCGTGTCCAGCTGTTTGCAACTCCATGGATTGTAGCCCGCCAGGCTCCTCTGTCCATGGCATTTACCAGACAACAATACTGGCATGGTTGCCATTTCCTTCTCCAGGGGATCTTCCTGACCCAGGAACTGAACCCTTGTCTCTTGTGTCTCCTGCACTGGCAGGTGGGTTCTTTACCAACTTTTCTTTCAAAGGTTTCATGGTTATTTTTTGTCCAGTATGCAATTCTTGAGAAAAAAAAAATTCTCTACAATTAACATGGATTGCAAACAGGTGTTTGCAATACATATTTATACATATACATATATATTCCCAGGTGGCATTAGTGGTAAAGAACCTGCCTGCTAAGGCAGGAGATGCAAGAGACTCGGTTTCAATTCCTAGGTTGCGAAGATCCCCTGGAGAAGGAAATGGCAACTCACTCCAGTATTCTTGCCTGGAAATCCTATAGACAGAGGAGCCTGGTGGGCTACTACAGTTCATAGGGTGACAAGACCACACATTACTGAGCATGCACACATGCACACATGGACACACACACACACACATATTCTGTATGCAATCCATGTTAATTTTTTTTTTTTTCAAGAATTGCATCCTGGACCAAAAACAACCATGACATCTTTGAAATAAATTGGGTAATTTGATTGCCACAGATGTGTAGATAGGTCGACTCTATCACAAGACTGTATCTTGTTATTGCCTTGGAAAAAAATCATCCTTGCTTTGTGGGAAATCTGAGTAGAAATATTTCCCCAGAGAAAGGAAAAAGTAAGTTTATTTCAGAAATGAGTTGGAAAAGATTCTCCTTCAGGGACTAAAGGGACCAAGAGCTGCTGTTGGCAGAGGTAATAGGAACATGCTAAGTACTTGTTACACAGTGCTGCACTGATTAATACAGATGTCTTGCCTGTTGATACAAGTGACCCTACCAGTGGGCACCAACTGACCTTCAGGCCAGATCATTAGCTCCAGGATAACCCACTCAGTCCTCTGAACAGGAGCAGACACCAGCACAGCCAACATCGAGGGAAAGTGGGACAGATGGACGCTGCAGATGATAAAACCACTACTTGAGGGTTTTTCACAAATTCTGGTTTCTGGACTACTTGCCTAAAGTCATTTGAGGTACTTGTTACAAGTGCAGATTTCCAAGTTTCAGATAGATCTGTAGAATGAGAAAGTATAGACTTTCTTTGAGGAACTGGAAACTTGACTACACAGTCTGTATGATTTTTATATTCACTAAAGTTAGGGAATTTGTGTACTTGTATGTATGGATCAACTCAATGGATGCATTTAGGGACAGTGTTTTCAGGTAAATTATCTCTGTTGAGAAAAATAATTGGAATTACAGCCTAAGCTGATTATAACCATGTCAGAGGCAAAGGGACAAGCAATATGTAAGTCTAAAAATAAATCTTCATATTAGAGTGAGAATGAAATTACATAGCACTCCCTGCATTTTTCAAGATAAGAGACACCTTTATAAACGCTCTGCTTAGTATATGTTTCCTAAATTTCTAGATAGGAGCTTAAGCCAATTAGAGTATGACCACTTACTCAGTTACAATGATATAAACAATGCATGTAACTTAAGCTCATTCCCTTTTCATTCTTCTACAAAAATTGAAAATACATACATATCACTATTGATTAATAATTCTTCTACTCCTTCCTGCCACACTGGCAGACAAGAACGTTATAGTCACTGGAGATACATGCTGGGTTTTGGCAGTGGGTAATTCATTCTAGATAGAAAAAAAAATTATATAAAAGTTCTACTTTCTTTGTTCTGATTTCATAAACATCAAGTAACTCCATGGTTACAAATTCAAGTTTTTTAAATTATTTCATACTTGGCAAATCTGTGTAGTAATGTAATGTAAACTATTCGTTGGTATTATTTTATACATGAGTCGCCTGTGAGATTAGCTTGTGTTAATTCATTACATTAGCAACTTTCAACAGCTGTTTAATCATGTTTTATTTATGTTGGTGCAAAAGTAATTGCAGTTTTGCATTGTTGAACTTTGTGGTCTGATATTGGGAGAAATTCTTAAATAAATGTGGTTATGTTGTACATCATTTTAATGTGCATTTATAGCTTTATGTTTTTTCTAATGACTTATTTCTTGCCATTTATTTTATATTTACTTTAGACCAGGGAAATAGTGTTAGACAAGAGTAAATTTGAGCGATTTTCTTATTCAAGTTCAAAATGGGTCATAAAGCAGTGGAGACAACTCAAAACATCAACAACACATTTGGCCCAGGGACTGCTAATGAATGTACAATGCAGTGGTGGTTCAAGAAATTTTGCAAAGGAGACGAGAGCCTTGAAGATGAGGAGCACAGTGGCTGGCCATTGGAAGTTGACAACTACCAACTGAGAGCCATCATTGAAGTTGATTCTCT
Source organism: Oreotragus oreotragus (assembly GCA_006410675.1). NCBI lineage: Eukaryota > Metazoa > Chordata > Mammalia > Artiodactyla > Bovidae > Oreotragus > Oreotragus oreotragus. The sequence continues at coordinate 789,068 of SJYX01000281.1, read as the reverse complement.
TACAACTACATGAGATGTTTCCAAAGAATTCAGTGTAGACCATTCTATGGTCATTCATCATTTAAGCAAATTGGAAAGGTGACAAATCTTGGTAAGTGGGTGCCTCATAAGCTGATCACAAGTTTAAAAAATGGTTGTTTTGAAGTATCGTCTTCTTGCATTCTATGCAGCAATGAACCATTCCTCAATCTGATTATTATGTATGGCAAAAAGTGGATTTTATATGACAACCAGCAAAGACCAGCTCAGTGGCTGGACAGAAAAGAGGCTCCAGAGCACTTCCCAAATTCAAACTTGCTCAAAGAAAGGTCATGGTCACTATTTGATGGGCTGCTGCCCGTCTGATCCACTACAACATTCTGAATCTCAGTGAAACCATTGCACCTGAGAAGTATGCTCAGCAAATCAATGAGATGCACCAAAAACTGCAATGTCTGCAACCGGCACTGGACAGAAAGGGCCCAATTCTTCTCCACGACAACACCAGATTTCATGTCACACAACTAGTGTTTCAAAAGATGAATGAGTCAGGCTATTAAATTTTGCCTCATCACCATATTCCTGACCTCTCACCAACTGACTACCACTTCTTTGAGCATCTTGACTACTTTTTACAGGAAAAATGCTTCCACAAAGAGTAAGAGACAGAAAATGCTTTCCAAGAGTTCGCTGAAACTTGAAGCATGGATTTTTACACCACAGGAATAAAAATTTGATTTTTCATTGGCAAAAATGTGTTGATTGTAATCGTTCTTATTTTGATTAATAAAGATGTGTTTGAGCCTAGTTATAATGATTTAAAATTCACTGTCTGAAACCACAATTTCTTTCGCACCAACCTTAATAGATTTCTAGTCTAGTACATCATCTCCATTTGATGACCCAAGGAGTATAAGAGTCTGGAATGATTTATAATATTTGCTTAGTATCTCTAGATAACATCATTACTAACTCCACTTCTTAAATGCATTACATCTTCTATTGTTTAAGAATCTGTTAAAGGCTTCATTGGTTTAAAAAAAAAAAAAACACCCTTGAACAGTACAAGATCAAAACAACACTGTGAAAATACTTTTGCACGGATCTCCATGCTAATAATAAAGAGAACCATTTAAAGAGGTAACCAGACCTTTTTTCTCTTACCTTTACATTAGTAATGTGACAGTACATATATGGAAGTTTTGAGGTGGATTATGTTATCTTACTTCTCTAGCAATAGAAAACAAAGAGTGCTTCTTAAAGAATATATGTCTCATATGTTCATATAGAGTGCAATTTCCTTGTCCCTTTATGATGCACTTTAATATTTAGAATCGGAGACTATTTTTATTTATTCATTCATTGATTTTTTTCCTCCAGCAAACATTCATTCATTCATCGAGTGAATATATGTAAGTACTTATGAGAATACCAGTCCCTGAGGATTCAATCAACTACAGGGGAAGTCTCCCCTCTATGTTGTAATTCACAAAAGAAATAATACTGACCTTTAAAAACTAAAAACTAAAGGCTGAATGTATTCATTTCCTAATCTGAAAGCACTGGTCCACTATTTACTAGGCATCAGGCTGTGTTCTAGCTTTTGCTGCTGCTAAGTCACTTCAGTCGTGTCCGACTCTGTGTGACCCCATAGACGGCAGCCCACCAGGCTCCCCCATCCCTGGGATTCTCCAGGCAAGAATACTGGAGTGGGTTGCCATTTCCTTCTCCAATGCATGAAAGAGAAAAGTGAAAGTGAAGTCGCTCAGTCTGTCCGACTGTTAGCGACCCCATGGACTGCAGCCCACCAGGCTACTCCATCCATTGGATTTTCCAGGCAAGAGTACTGGGGTGGGGTGCCATTGCCTTCCC
>SJYX01000281.1:769124-779720 GCA_006410675.1 Oreotragus oreotragus | reverse complement strand
GTGAGGGGTGGGGAGGGGGGAGTCACTCTAAGAATAGCACACTAGAACACTTAGGAACCAGTTAAGTTTTCCTTTTCCACTTTATGATTAATTCCATTTGTTATCTTAAAGATTTCCTGAAGTCTGTTGCACAGCCTTGCCTTATTGCGACTGAAAAGAAAGACCTGACCTTCAGGACGGAGCAGACCATGGAAACAGGATTACATCTGAGAGGAGTAGTTCCCAGATCCTCAAGGGGGCCGAGTGACAAAAGCAAAGGAGTCTAGTGAAGGGGCAGGAAATACGCCACAGCAAGGAAACGATAGAGCCTTGTCGGAATTCTTCAGAAATAACCAAGGGGGAGTTGGACCTGTGCTTATGAGAGATGGAGCTGTAGCTGACACCACTGGTGCCCTCTGAGTCCCCCGGGACTGGTGGACAATGCCTGCAATCACCTCCCAGCTTCATGCACTTTGCAGTTGACTGCTCCTATCCGCCCCTCTTAGACCCGGAGCTCTTGCCCCTGCGCGGAACCGGAAGTGTCCGAAGCTCCGTGAATTTCCGCCTGGAGCCCAGCCAGGACCCATAACAATGACTGATTAGCATGAGAAACTCAGAAGCTTGTCTCTTCTGCCTCTAGTCTGGATAATCCCAGGGTGTTATTACATTACAGAGCTCCTTAAGAATTTAGGGCTGAGTTTTGGTTTCCACTGAAATCACACAACTGTTTCTCTGCTTCTTCCCTCTCGGCTTCTGCTTTCTCCCTGGGAGACTTAACAAATCACTTGCAACTGACTCCTTGCCTCGGGGACTTCTTCTGGGAGGGCTAACAGAAGACCAGGCTCTGCTAGGTGTGATCCCTGATACCCATTCGAAGAGCAAAGGAACGTTAGACCCAGAGAACCAGAGAAGGTAGGGACCTTGGGTTTAATTACATAAAGCCTAACAGACAGTTGGCAATTGCTAATGACATCTCCTGGCACACTCCCCCCACCTCCAAGTTTCCGTGTGGAACCTGAAATTAATTAAGTCCTTGTTCTCCCACAATACAAGGTTCATAATTTGGGGACTGACTTACTGTTTTATGGGAATAAAAAGAGGCTATATCGGCAAAAGCCTTTTTTCTTAAGTGCTACTTTTTAAAAGGGCTTCCCCAGGTGGCGCTAGTGGTAAAGAATCCACCTGCCAATGAAGGAGAGGTGAGAGATGTGGGTAAAACTACAAACATAGACAGGTAAAAATATTTAAAAAACATATAAATAGATTTCAGGTGTGACAATATTTTATAAATAAAACTTTGGAGAATTGTTTCAAAATAAATTACAAACTGAAAACTATTTACTATATATTACTTGTATTTTTAATTATAATTGTCTTTGTTTGCATGATGACTATCTGAACAACTAGACTCAAAGTTCTTGTTATTTCAAGGAAAACAAATAATGATGTTTGCCAAGTTAAAAGACACAAAATATTATACATCAGCTTACACAAAATATGAACTTTTTATTTTCTTCCTTCCTGCCAATAAAATGATCACCTCTTGTATTAATCATGTTTGAATATATATAAGTAGTAATTATGTGTATAGTCCTTACTTTTTTTTACAAGTATGTTTTTATTAACTACTTTGCAAAGCTGAACATGAAACTAGTATCCTTAATATATCCACTCCCTCCTTTCTCCTTCCTCTCTTTTCTGTTAGCTGTGGCACTAAAAGCCTTTTAAACATAAATTCTTCGTGTGATATAATATTTTTCTTTTTAATACATTGGTTTATTATTACTCATTATCAATCCAATTATTGACAGAAATGGAGATTTCATTTAAACTGGATTATTACCCATTGTTTTGTATGGATTGGTCAGTACCACAAATATTTTTATGTTATCAGATTATGACAAAATGCAGTTCTCTCTTATGAGTTTTCATCATCCTGGAAAAACAGACATGACTAAAAGCCCTCAAGTTGAAAATAAAAAGAATTTAGTGTGTTTGTAAATGTTATAGTTAATAATTAACAAACCCACAATTCTATCTTACATTTTGAAACTGGTTTCCAAGGCACAGAAGGATTACCTTGGAGTGCCTCTATTTTCTTTTTTAGGACAGAGTAAGAAATAAAGGCATCTGTATCTACATGTGATATTAAATATTTTAATACCACTACCTGTGATATAAAGTTCTTATTATCCCAGGCCATGGCATTTAATTCTGCTGGCCAATTGCGCTACCATAGGAGTTCATTTGCTGGCTTTAGCCGCCGTTCATGCTGTTCCTAGAAATAACATTTCCTGCACTGCCAAAATAGCACATGGCCTAGTGACGGATAAGATGGACTTCACAGTTAAGCCATCTGCTTGCTGGCTTCTCTGATTTCTCTGTTTCTCCTTCTGCTCTGCTGCACAGCTTAAGGATGGCTGCCGTTTAGAAGGGAGATCAGACCAGGAGACTACTCTCTACCACATTTTCTGTATTATTTTAACTAATAACTTCCCAGGCTGAAAGGGAAAGTTTTGCACATGGTATCCTTTGCTGGGTCATTAATGCTTGGAAGAAGTTAAATATATCTAAACAAGTTGATACTCACAGAAAAACATCAGGCAGGGAATTGAAATGAAGATTCTTATTGTGAAACAAAAACTACTGAATCTCTTAGATTCCAGTTCTACTGATGAAATATTTGTCTGCCTTGTTAGAATAGTTTCAAACCAACAGTGAGGTAGAAAAAAATAGTTAGAAAAATAACTCTTTTTATTTTCTTATCCAACTTTTTTCTTTTTTGTACTACACCAAAAAAAAAAAAAAAAAAAAAAACCCACACACTAGAAAACATGCTTACTTTGTTATAGTGACTTTCTGAGGGTTAGCAATATGATGCCTGAAGATTGAATTTAATATATCTCATCTTTTCTCTCATGAGGTGGAATGACTTAGCTGATTGATTATCTTCTTTTTCTCTTTTTAATACATTTTTCTAACCCATTGACCTGTTCCCTGGATGTTTCCATGGCAAAGTTTGGTAGCCATTGATGCATTCAAGAGTAGTACCTATCAATTCATTGGAATTCAGTAATTTAGGCCTAGGATTATGTATTGATTTAGAGATTAAAGTAGAATCACCACTTTTTCTTAGAATTTTTCCTATTGGCAAAAAAAAAGTTCATGGGCTTTAGAAAAGTACTTTAGCTTTAGTTATTGTTTCAAAAATTCAAGAATATTTTGAAAATGTTTATTTACCCCAAGGAGAATAGCACAAGTATTTTTTATTATATAGAATAAAAAATATTCTTATACTCAGAAATGATAGACTTAATTCAATCAAGATAAATTCATCAATATTAATGGCATCATTTTACAGAATATATGTAGGTAGCTCAGCTGGAAAAGAATCTGCCTGCAATGCAGGAGACCCTGGTTTGGTTCCTGAGTAGGGAAGATCCACTGAAGAAGGGATAGGCTACCTATTCCAGTATTCTTGGGCTTCCCTGGTGGCTCAGCTGGTAAATAATCCACCTGCAATGCGGGAGACCTGGGCTGGATCCCTGGGTTAGGAAGATCCCCTGGAGGAGAAAACAGCTACCCACTCTAGTATTCTGGCCTGGAGAATTCCGTGGACTGTATGGTCCATGGTGTCATAAAGAGTCAGATATAGACGTCTCCCATTAAAGTACCCAGACGCAGTCAAGCAATAGAAATAGAATTGCTCTCCATTCAAAATGCAAGTTAGAAATAGGAGAGAATTTTTAAATACTAATCTGGACTTAGCATAACATATAGTGTAACTTTCTTCTCTAACTCAAAAGCCATATATATGAAATTTTTTTAAAATTTTCTGCCTCACATAGGCAGTAAGTCTTATAAGTAAGTCACTTCAAGAGAGCAGTTCTGTTCTGTGGAGTCTCTAAGATACATTTTACACCCTGAAACTAAAAGAACTAAAAGCTGGGGAAAGAAAAACCTTGTTATATTTGGTTAAGGTTAGATTATTCTCTGATTATACATCATTTACTTTTGATTAGCCTTGGTTGTCCTTATATTTAGGACAGAAGACCTGTATGAGATGGAATGATATGTAATAATGAAGAACAGACATTTGTACAACACTTGTAAGAACATTTTTCCCTAAACAGTTCAAGTACTATTTTTTTGACTGTTGACTATTGAAAAATATCCTTAACTTGTATTTACAAATTCATGGATGAGTTAAAAAACAAAAAATGCTGACGTGGAGAAGCCAGACACAACAGAGGGCATGCTCTATGATTCTATTTTTATAGTTTAAAATCAGGAAGACTTTTCTGGTATTTGTTATTATGATAGCGCTCACCCTTGGATGGGGACTGTGACAAGAAGGGACCCTAACAAGGATTTCTAGGGTCCTGGTAATAACCTATTTTCTGATATGATTGTAAGAGTGCATTCACTTTGTGAAGATTCATAGAACTATGTATTTACAATGCGTGCCATTTTCAGAAAAAGGAGAGATAAAAGCAAAAGCCAAATATTCTAAAAGTTTTTGCTAAATTAATATTTCAAGTCTTTAAAAGGAAATCATACTAAATTTACAGTTTTAATAATTTAGCATACATATGACCAAATTTTATTACCTAAAATCCTAAAAGGCAAAATAGGAAATAAAAATTGCTCAGGCTTGTACTCATAAAAATCCACAAAGAAATAAATATGGAGAGTCATTTATTTTGAGAAAAGAAAACACACTCCATGTTTCCCATGGAATGTGTGCAATGAACTTTTCCAGAGACAAATGAAAGTTTGGTAAGTACTGAAACTGTAAATTATACAGAGTCAAATTTGTTTTTTAATTTGTAGAGTACTATAGGAAGGATAATTGAATACTCTCAAAAGGTTAACAAATTCTCTAAATATTTCAGGTTTCTAAGGAAACTAATTGCTTAAGATACCTCTGAGCCTGAAAACCTCTTGGGTTACAATAAAAGGATCCTAGCTACAAATACACAAATGCTGTTCACTGTAAGTGAACAAGAGGGTATTTATAAATGTCTGAATGACTTAAAGTTTAATTTTGCATATATATATTTGATCTCATGTTGACTAATAATGTGTCAGGTGAGGTAATTATTAATGTTATAGGAAAAACTGAGCTATAATATAATCCTCAAAGAACAAATGCTACTTGCTTGTGATCACTGCTGTTAATTTTTTTAGAAGTGTTTGTTTCAACACTAGAAGGGATTTGAGTGGCCCATCTATTTTTTTTTTTTTTTTCCTTCCACAGCTGTAGAGTCTCAAACCTGAAAGTTCACATATCAGGTAAATACAAAATCACATGTTTAACTCAGATCTCCTAATAACTTGTCCAATAAACTCATATGCTCCCAAAGAGAAATGTTTTGAGTTACTGAAATGAATTTATGTTATATTATGACTTCTCAAAGACATTACTTAGCCAACAAAGGTCCATCTAGTCAAGGCTATAGTTTTTCCAGTGGTCATATATGGATGTGAGAGTTGGACTGTGAAGAAAGCTGAGCGCCGAAGAATTGATGCTTTTGAATTGTGGTGTTGGAGAAGACTCTTGAGAGTCCCTTGGACTGCAAGGAGATCCAACCAGTCCATTCTAAAGGAGATCAGTCCTGACTGTTCATTGGAAGGACTGATGCTAAAGCTGAAATTCCAATATTTTGGCCACCTCATGTGAAGAGTTGACTCATTGGAAAAGACTCTGATGCTGGGAGAGGTTGGGGGCAGGAGGAGAAGGGGACGACAGAGGATGAGATGGCTGGATGGCATCACTGACTCTATGGGGATAAGTTTGAGTGAACTCTGGGAGCTGGTGATGGACAGGGAGGCCCATTGTGCTGCGATTCACGGGGTCAAAAAGAGTCAGACACGACTGAGTGACTGAACTGAACTGAACTGATGATTTCTCTATTTATATTCTAACTGCTGCTGCTGCTGCTGCTAAGTCGCTTCAGTTGTGTCCGACTCTGTTTGACCCCACAGACGGCAGCCCATTGGGCTCTGCCATCCCTGGGATTCTCCAGGCAAGAACACTGGAGTGGATTGCCATTTCCTTCTCCAGTGCATGAAAGTGAAAAGTGAAAGTGAAGTTACTCAGTCGTGTCTGACTAAGCAACCCCATGGACTACAGCCTACCAGGCTTCTCTGTCCATGGGAGTTTCCAGACAAGAGTACTGGAGTGGGATGCCATTGCCTTCTCCTATATTCTAACTGAGGGAGTTTAAAGGTTTGGGGGTTTGGTTTCTGGTTTTTTAGTTTGCATAAAGTGCTATTTGGCAGCCCAAATAGGGACTGCCATGGGATAGCTGTTCGTCCAGCCATGTTAGGCAGCCCTTATGGTCCTCTCTGAATCACTAGAACTTTCTAGTGCACAGCTTGAAAACAAATTAATTCTAAAAGTTATTGCTGGCATTCTAGTATTCTAAGGAAATAACCTGATTCACAGTTATAACAAAACTCTTCTAAAGCACAGAGTCGGAAACAAGAAAGTGATTCACTAAACAGGATTTGGTGTCAAGAGTATGAACCTGTCTCCATGGAAACAAATTATTTTACATGAGAATGAAATATTTGTCCATGGGCAGAAAATGTTGGCTGTTTCAAGACAACTGGAAATACTAATTATATTTTTAACTGTATTAAAGATTCTGTCTTTCTCCTAAAAGTAGATCCTACAACGGCAACCTACTCCAGTACTCTTGCTTGGAAAATCCCATGGATGGAGGAGCCTGGTGGGCTGCAGTCCATGGGATCACGAAATCGGACACAACTGAGCAACTTCACTTTCACTTTTCACTCTCATGCATTGGAGAAGGAAATGGCAACCCACTCCGGTGTTCTTGCCTGGAGAATCCCAGGGACAGAAGAGCCTGGTAGGCTGCCATCTTTGGGGTCGCACAGAGTCGGACACGACTGAAGCGACTTAGCAGCAGCAGCAGCAATGGCCTCCTGGTAGGACAGATATCACAGCAAGGACACAATGCAGTTATCTCTTTTGGAAATTGTGCTTGTTTTTCCTGGAATCAGACAACTGAAATTCCATGTAAATCAATGAGTTAAGTGTTACCAGATAGAGATATGAATTTTTTTTTTAATAAAGAAGCTCATTTAAAAGTTGTGTTTGAGATTACTGCAACTTTGGATATGTCCAATTGAGTTTAATTTCCCTCTTTTCATCACCTTCAGGATAGTATATCTCACACATTCATTGCCAATAAGGAGTAAAACCTTGCTTACTGATATCACAATCAAGACCCAGCCATTTGTTAAACAGATATTATTAGGTTCCAGGATCTTTGGAGGGAGAATTGAATTGCATAATTGTGATTTGTTAAATACCATGGCAGTATCCGGAGTAGATGTGGATCGCAATACACTCTAGATATTAAACTCAAGCAGATGGTGTGAGATTTAGAGAATGAAAAGCATATTACTCCAATGCATACTGTATGACAGTATCAAGTGATAATCAGCAATAATCATAAATAATATTTAATCTGTTACATTTTACTTGAAAAGGGGAGCATTATATAAACATGCATATTGCCAATCCAAGTGCTAGGCTCTTATTTAGATTAAGTCTTATTTAGATTTAGTCAACTCTTTTTTGCTTAATTTTTAAATCCAGATGGTTTGTTGGATCAATGTGCCACCTGATCCCTCTTTGTTCTTATCATTTAAAAAAATGTTTTGTTTTATATTGTAGTATAGCAGATTAACAATGGGATAATTTCAGGTGGACAGCATAGGGTCTCAGCCATACATAGAAATGTATCTATTCTCCCCCAAACTCCCCTCCCATCCAGACAGCCACATAACACTGAGAAGTGTCCCCTGTGCCATACAGCAGGACCTTGTTGATTATCCTTTTTAAATATAGCAGTTTGTACATGTCTACCCCAAACTCCCTATCTCTTCTTCTCATTCTTTGCCCCTGGGAACCATAAGTTGATGCTCTAAGTCTGTGCGTATGTTTCTGTTTTGTAAATAAGATCATTTGTATCATTTGTACCATTTTTTAAAATAACAATTTGTCATGAAAATATTTTGACTTGTTACTGGCAGTTTTAACTAAATCGCTCACTGAAGTTGTATAAGCTATTTTTAATATCCAAACTAAAGTAAATAAGAACTCAAAACTTGATTAAGTCCTAAATTAACCAGAAGGTTGACACCCAAAAGGTTAAACCCATGTCAAAAATGACTCGTAGATGTACATAGTGCATTGTTATAAGTTTTTCAAAAAAATAAAAAGCTGAATCTTCTCAAGGTATAGCAAGTTCTGTAAAAAATCCAAAGCCATATTTTGAGGCATTTTTTATGGACCCAGACAACATCGGGATAGATTAAAATTCTACATTAAAATACCATTATTTCATCTTGCTAAACTTCTGGGACTCACCTGATTCAAATGTAAAAAAGGTTGATGACATGACAAAACTTTTCCACTGTTGGAGAAAAAGCTGTTATTATCTGATAAACAATTTCTAAGGCTTTGCATCTTTCTTTGTATTTTTATTCTAATTAGGTTTTAGGAGATTGTTTATTGTATCCATTTGGAAGAATGTGTCTCATGCTGTGCCCTTCATTAAGAAGATTAAGTACTTGATCAATCCTTAACCTCTTAGTGTGTCTCATTCGTTTGGTAATTTATTCATCAAAAATACACTCCGAGATGTGTTGGGATTGAAGCTCTGGTGTTGATCCAAGAAAACCTGCTGTGAACCTCATCACTTAATGTACCTGCAGAAGGAGAAGGACTGAGATCCCTCTATAATATGAGAAATATAGAAATGCTTATATCTGCTGCCTATCCAAATGAATGATTTTGAGATTTGTTGTTGTTCAATTGCTCAATCATAGTTAACTCTTTGTGACCCCATGGGCTGTAGCCCTCTGGGCTCTTCTGTCCATGGGATTTCCCAGGCAAGAATATTGGAGTGGGTTGCCATTTCCTTCTCCAGGGCATCTTCCCAACCCAAGAACCCAACCCATGTATCCTGCATTGGCAAGCAGATTGTTTACCACTAAGCCACCAAGAAAGCCCCTTGCCTACATGTAAATCTTTTAGAGGTAAAGATATAGTAGCACTCTAGCATGTGGATACATCTATTAAAAAAAAAAATTCTAGTAGCTATTTGAATCAGCATTTATTTTTCAATAGATTCTTTTAAAGATTAAAGTAATATAAAAGAAACGTCTTTGAAACCATCTTAAAAATTTTAATATATTGATTTGCCCCTCAGTTTGATAAAGGAGTAATATACTTTATATATGACTGTGTACATTCTACATACATACACAGTGAAAGAGAAAAGCAATTACATAATTCAAATTCGATGGAAACAAAAATTCATACACACAAGCATATACATCATACACACAAGCATATTCATCACACACAGCTTTTAATTAAGTTGCACTATTTCAGCCTCCTTTATCTGAGGGAAATTATAGTCAGAAATGGGGCTATCTGGTAGCTCAGATAGTAAAGAATCTGCTTGTAATGCAGGAGACCCAGATTCAAAACCTGAGTCAGGAAGATATCCTGGAGAAGAGAATGACTATCCACTCCAGTATTCTTGCCTGGAGAATTCCATAGACAGAGGACCCTGGTGGACTACAGCCCGTAGGGTCACAAAGAGTTGGACATGATGGAATGACTAACATTTTCACACTTTCACACACAGTCAGAAATAAATGTCAACATAGTTTTGGAAGATTTGGCTATAGCAATCAGAGCAGAAAAAGAAATAATAGGAATCCAAATTGGAAAAGAAGTAAAACTCTCACTGTTTGCAGGTGACATGATCCTCTACATAGAAAACCCTAAAGACTCCACCAGAAAATTATTAGAGCTAATCAATGAATATAGTAGATTTGCAGGATATAAAATCAACACACAGAAATCTCTTGCGTTCCTATACACTAATAATGAGAAAATAGAAAGAGAAATTAAGGAAACAATTCCATTCACCATTGCAATGAAAAGTATAAAATACTTAGGAATATATCAACCTAAAGAAACTAAAGAGCTATATATAGAAAACTATAAAACACTGGTGAAAGAAATCAAAGAGGACACTAATAGATGGAGAAATAGTCCATGTTCTTGGATCGGAAGAATCAATATAGTGAAAATGAGTATACTACCCAAGCAATTTATAGATTCAATGCAATCTCTATCAAGCTACCAACGGTATTTTTCACAGAGCTAGAACAAATAATTTCACAATTTGTATGGAAATACAAAAAACTTCGAATACCCAAAGCAATCTTGAGAAAGAAGAATGGAACTGGAGGAATAAACCTGCCTGACTTCAGGATCTACTACAAAGCCACAGTCATCAAGACAGTATGGAACTGGCACAAAGACAGAAATATAGATCAATGGAACAAAATAGAAAGCCCAGACATAAATCCACACACCTATGGACACTTTATCTTTGATAAAGGAAGCAAGAATATACAATGGATTAAAGATAATCTCTTTAACAAGTGGTGCTAAAACTGGTCAACCACTTGTAAATAGAACACTTTCTCACACCATACACAAAAATAAACTCAAAGTGGATTAAAGATCTAAATGTAAGACCAGAAACTATAAAACTC
>SJYX01000281.1:740748-764421 GCA_006410675.1 Oreotragus oreotragus | reverse complement strand
CCATGATCTTAGTTTTCTGAATGTTGAGCTTTAAGCCAGCTTTTTCACTCTCCTCTTTCACTTTCATCAAGAGGCTTTTTAGTTCCATTAGGACAGATTAAAACTAGAATAAACAGGGCATAAGCTATCACTATTACCTTGCTTCCTTATAACAACACCAAAAGCAGACCTCTCCCTTTTCTGCCTCAAGCTGAAGCCATGTGAAGCCCCAGTGTCTTTGTCTTCTGAAGTAAAATGCTGACTCAAGAGTTAATGATTGGGAAATGTGATGATATAGAAACATATATATGTGAGAGTTGGACCATAAAAAAGGCTGAATGCAGAAGAATTGATGCTTTTGAACTGTGGTGTTGAAGAAGACTCCTGAAAGTCCCTTGGACTGAAAGGAGATCAAACCAGTCCATCCTAAAGGAAATCAATCCTGAATATTCATTAGAAGGACTGATGCTGAAACTGAAGCCCCAAGACTTTGGCTACCTGACGTGAAGAGCCAACTCATTAGAAAAGACCCTGACGCTGAGAAAGGTTGAAGGCAGGAGGAGAAGGGGATGACAGAAGATGCAAATATTGGATGGCATCACTGATTCAATGGACATGAGTTTGAGCAAGGTCCAGGAGATGGTGAAGGACAGGGAGGTCTGGCATGTTGCAGTCCATGGGGTTTCAAAGAGTCAGATACAACTGAGAGACTGAACAACAGCAAAGCCCTCAAAAAGTTATCTGTGGCTAATGGATTTCGAGCAAAACCTTAAAATCAGCAACACTACAGAAAATATGCAAGAAAGAAAAAAAAAATACAACTAAATGTTGCATGTCTTTGAAAAGTAGTGACAAAATAAGATCGTGTAAAATGTTTTAGCACTCTTACCAGATTCATGGGCTTTCCAGATGAGATTTCGAGCAAAACCTTAAAACCAGCAACACTACAGAAAATATGCAAGAAAGAAAAAAAAAATACAACTAAATGTTGCATGTCTTTGAAAAGTAGTGACAAAATAAGATCGTGTAAAATGTTTTAGCACTCTTACCAGATTCATGGGCTTTCCAGATGGCTCAGTGGTAAAGAATCCACCTGAAATGCAAAAGTTGCAGGTACAATCTCCAAGTTGGGAAGATCCCCTGGATTAGGAAATGACAACCTACTCCATTATTCTTACCTGGAAAATCCTTTGAACAAAGGAACCTAGTGGGATACAATCCATAGAGTAGCAAAGAGATGGATATGACTGAGTGATGACGACCAGATTAATATCAACTTCTATTTCCTAAATGCTTGTTTTAAAGTTCTTGCTCTCTCTAGCCCAGTATTGACAATTCCTCACCTAGCATAGCTTAAGTGTTCCACAAGAGTTAGAAAGCAGCTAGAGTTGATCTAGTTCTCTTATCGGTTTTGCAAACCTAGGGCTGATTTATTTTAGAGTTTAATAAAAGAAAAGAAAAGATGTTCGTGGGCCATGAATTTCAGCTTCAGGGCAGCCTCTGAGTAATTTTTCTAAAGCTAAGAATCCAAGGCAAAGAAACTCGAAATATTTATTTTCCTTATTTATAGGAAATCATTCTTCAGGCAAGATCATACACAGGCAAAAGCAGAAAACCAAAGTCGATTGACAAATCCCAGAGTTCTCAAGATTTTGCTGTTTATTATTGAATTTGTTATTCCTTCACACATTGGTTTTCTGGAAGTCAAGACACTTAAGAAAAAAGAGATAAATTGTTTAAAAAATCAGTTTCTAGAAATATGAAATATCAGTGTAGCTGATAGGAATAGAAAATTAATTACATAAATTGATTGTCTAGGGATTCTATTTTCATATAAATGGCAAGAGGTTTAGCTGTTGTTTCCTTGTTTACTACATAAACTAAATAATAAGCAGCTAAGTAACTTCCAACTTCCCTGGAAGGTGATTTTTTAGAAAAAGATCAAGGTTCAGCTAAGAACTGAAACCCCCATACTTAACTCTTCTAATGCTGATCAATTCTGACACAAAGCATACACTCCTGATTTTGTGCTAAACAATCTAAGCAACACAGAAATCTGGTAAAAAATTATCTGTCTGCTTTCTCTAAGAAACACTTGCTTTGGAAGCTATGACAGTGAAGTACTAACACACAGCTTATGCATCAGTAGACTGTTGACACTTGTCTCTTTCGGCCTACCAATCCAAAGCTTCTATGTCACAAGTTCTGCCAGTCCCAACCAGTATTCCAGCTGGCAAATCATCCAGTCCAAGTCACATAAGAACATTCAGCCAAGTTCATAATCGTGATAAATGCCCTCTTCAGAGTTCTCACTTCTAAAACACTATAAAGACCCTATTAAGGAAACTTTCACTCATAAGTCTAACCGAAAAAGTTTTTATGTATCAGCAGGTTTTCCTGACGCTACTTCTGGAGAATTATCTATCAACTCACCAAGCAGCACAATTTACCATATTAAAAAATTTTGAACCTCAATTTTCTCAAATAAATTGAATATTGTGATCATTCTTTGCACAAATGACTTCATGGCTTTGCACATTTCAAACATTAAGTAAGGGAGGCAGGATCAAGATGGTAGATTGGAAGATTCGGAGCTCACCTAATCCCACCAACACCCCCAAACAATGACAATGTAGAAAAACCTTCTCTGTGAACTACTTGAAGACTAGCAAAACAACTCTTCTATTCAGGTCAAATAGTTGTTTGACTTGAGGACATGAACATGAGATGAGACTTATTACCAAGGTCCTAAAGTTATTTATTCTGATAATTTTAAAACGTCACTTATAACAGGTATAATTAACATTAATATGGAAATATCTATTCTGGAACAATTAGTTTAAAATACTTTTGAATAAGTAAGTTTTACTTATGTTTAGAGGAATATTTTGGAGAAGGCGATGGCACCCCACTCCAGTACTCTTGCCTGGAAAATCCCATGGACGGAGGAGCCTGGTAGGCCGTAGTCCATGAAGTCGCAGAGAGTCAGACATGACTGAGCGACTTCACTTTCACTTTTCACTTTCATGCATTGGAGAAGGAAATGGCAACCCACTCCAGAGTTCTTGCCTGCAGAATCCTAGGGACGGCAGAGCCTGGTGGGCTGCTGTCTATGGGGTCACACAGAGTTGTACATGACTGAAGCGACTTAGCAGCAGCAGCAGAGGGATATTTTGGATCTTCCCTGGTAGCTCAGCTCACAGAGAATCCATGTGCAATGCAGGAGACCCTGGTTCAATTCCTGGGTTGGGAAGATCCCCTGGAGAAAGGATAGGCTACACATTCCAGTATTCTTGGGCTTCCCTGGTGGCTCAGATGGTAAGGAATCTGCCTGTAATGTGGGAGACCTGGGTTCAGTCTCTGGGTTTGGAAGATCCCCTGGAGGAGGGCATGGCAATTCACACCAGTATTCTTGNAGCAGCAGCAGCAGAGGGATATTTTGGATCTTCCCTGGTAGCTCAGCTCACAGAGAATCCATGTGCAATGCAGGAGACCCTGGTTCAATTCCTGGGTTGGGAAGATCCCCCGGAGAAAGGATAGGCTACACATTCCAGTATTCTTGGGCTTCCCTGGTGGCTCAGATGGTAAGGAATCTGCCTGTAATGTGGGAGACCTGGGTTCAGTCTCTGGGTTTGGAAGATCCCCTGGAGGAGGGCATGGCAATTCACACCAATATTCCTACCTGCAGAATCCCCTTGGACAGAGGAGCTTGGTGGGCTATAGTCCATAGGGTTGCAAAGAGTCAAGCATGACTGAGTGACTAAGCACAGCACAGAGGAATACTGTGGGCTTCCCATGTGGCTTAGTGGTAAAGAATCTGCCTATCAGTGCAGGAGACACAAAAATGTGGGTTCAATCCCTGGGTCAGGAAGATCCCCTGGAGTAGGTCATGGCCACCCACTCCGGTATTCTTGCCTGGAAATTTCCATATATAGAGGAGCCTGGTGGGTTACAGTTCATGGGACTGCAAAGAGTAGGACACGGCAGAGCACAAACAGACAGAGAGATATTATAGATTCTGAAAATAATTCATGTATAAAAGTTTAAATTTCTCTTTGTCATATTTTAACTCAGATATGACTGGAGTAAAATCTGAAGAGAGGACACATATCAGCAGTAGCACATGCAATCTGGGCATTTTCAAATTTAAGATAACTATTTCAGCAGCCTGTGATTTCTATTTCTTAAGTCAAAACTCAAGGAGTCTCTTTAGATCTGTGAAGTGATATATTGTCAGTGATATAGGACTAGCATGAATCTATTTGCTTCAGTTCTCTCATTAAACCATCTGTTCATAACATTCTAAATAATTGACTCACAAAAATGATATTATTTGAAAAATAAAGATTTCCACTTATTCCCAAGGATGTTATTTCACTCAGTAATAAATTAGTAAGGATAAAAAGAATCTCAAATTTTAACAAAGGAAATTGTAGTGGGACTAAATAAAGGTTTCATAATAATTAGGCTATTCTAATATAACTCTTGAAATAAAACTATTTTGTTTGGTAAATAGCCAAAGTTTCCAACAATCTTTCAGTCTTGCCATATGTAACTTACTCTTTTGTGTGTGGAATATTTTTATAGCTGTGGCTCAGTTAGATGGTAAAGAATTGGCCTGCAAAGCAGGAGACCTGAGTTCAATCCCTGGGTCAAGAAGATGCCCTGAAGAAGGTAATTGCTACCCACGTCAGTATTCTTTCAAGGAGAACTCCATGGACAGAAGAGTCTGGCAGGCTACAGTCCACCATGAGATTGCAAACAGTCAGACACAACTGAGTGACTAACACTTTTTAGCATGTATAATATTAAAGAAACAAAAATAATTTAAAAATTTATACCAAAATCTAGTTTTCCCTAAGAGGTGACTGAATTGTTTAAAAGGTGCTCTAACTACTTGAGGCTATTCATATTGAAGATGAGTATAATTAGATGCCCAAACCTTTATTTCCTTTTTTTTTTCCCCCAACAGGATGCTTTAAGAGCTTTAGCAGTCAATAAGGCAATAAGTGGAAAAGTACTGTAATTGTTAAAATTTTGGCTCCTACATAGGTAATAAATTACATTGATATTCAGCTCACTACTCACAATTTAATTCAAAATGTTACTCATTTTATGAGATACTATGAACAGTTTTATTTAACTTCATCCTTCATTCCTTTGGTAATCATAAAGTGTAGTTATGTTGTTTTCTATTTTCTTAAGGTCAAATCTGTAACTTTCTTCCAAGTGAGCTGAGTAGAATCAATAGCCCCTTTTATGTTTCTAAATTTTTTTAGATAAAGTTAAGGTTTATAAACATTAAATTATAATCAAATTACACCTACAACTTTACAGTGGAAAGATGACTCAGGGGTAAAGAATTTGCCTGCAGTGGCAGGAGATGCGGGTTCAATCCCTAGGTGGGGAAGGTCTCCTAGGGAAGGAAATGGCAACCCATTCCAGTGTTCTTTCCTGGGAAATCCCATGGACAGAGGAGCCTGGTGAGCTACAGTCCATGGGACTGCAAAAGAGCTGGTCACGACTTAGTGACTAAAACAATAATTTTATTAAGCATGTACTAAGATGCTAATTCCCTTCCACATACTGTTGCTGGTTTCTTGCGATAGGTTCATAAACATGCTTTCCAAATCGTACATCAGATCTGTGTCGGTGTCCTCACTCTGGTGCAACTCAGAGACCGCTTGTCATTGGTGACTGATGGTGACAGGTGGCTACTGATGCTGTGACCCTACGTTTACTAAAATAGCTGTCCATGTCCTAAGCTTTGTTGATGGAAAAACACCACTAAATTTATTATTTTGTGTTATATGTTTTTAAACAATTTTAGCCCAGGAAATGGCATCCAAAGTGCTTGCTCCCTCACTTCATTCAGCTCTTAGCTTAGCTGTCAACTTATCAGAGAGGCCTTCTCTGACATCTGATCTAAAACCACATTTATTCATTGCCATCTTCACCAGTGTCCATAACCCTCCAAGTGAAAAGTGAAAGTGTTAGTCGCTCAGTCCTGTCCGACTCTTTGCCAACCCACGGACTGTAGTCCACCAGGCTCCCCAATCCTTGGGATTCTCCAGGCAAGAACACTGGAGTGGGTAGCCATTCCCTTCTCCAGGGGATCTTTCTAACTGAGAGATCGAATTGGGGTTTCCTGAGTTGCAGGTGGTTTCTTTACCATCTGAGCTACCAGGGGAGCCCATTGGATGCTGTTGGTGATGCAAGATCTCCCTTCCCAGAGGCTGCACTGCTCCTGTAGCTGCTAAGCATGTTGGCCCAATCTATCAGACACTTCTCCAGAGCACTGCACTCAGACAAACAGAATCTCAGGGGCCTTTCCCTCTCCTGCAAGTCCAAATGTTAGGCATCCTTGCTTCAAGGTGGGTCTATCTCTGCCTTACAATTTGGTTTCTAAAGTGTCCCTTTTAGGATAAGACTAAAGCTAGACTCCTGCTGAGACTACATTCTCGCTTGTTGGTTTTTGTTTTTTTTTTTTCTTCTCTATCATGCCTTTCTCAACCCCTCTCCTGAGAGTAGCCCCTAATAAATAAATCACTGCAACAAGAATCACAAGGAAAACTCTACTTTTCAGGAACCTGATGCAGAACACACACCCAGTTTCATTCTTTTTTATGACTGAATAATATTGCATTGTATATAGGTAGCATATCTTCATCCATTCCTCTCTTGATGGCCATTTAGGTGGTTCCTTGTCCTGGATATTGTAAATTGTGCTGATATGAATATCGGGNTGGTTTCTTGCGATAGGTTCATAAACATGCTTTCCAAATCGTACATCAGATCTGTGTCGGTGTCCTCACTCTGGTGCAACTCAGAGACCGCTTGTCATTGGTGACTGATGGTGACAGGTGGCTACTGATGCTGTGACCCTACGTTTACTAAAATAGCTGTCCATGTCCTAAGCTTTGTTGATGGAAAAACACCACTAAATTTATTATTTTGTGTTATATGTTTTTAAACAATTTTAGCCCAGGAAATGGCATCCAAAGTGCTTGCTCCCTCACTTCATTCAGCTCTCAGCTTAGCTGTCAACTTATCGGAGAGGCCTTCTCTGACATCTGATCTAAAACCACATTTATTCATTGCCATCTTCACCAGTGTCCATAACCCTCCAAGTGAAAAGTGAAAGTGTTAGTCGCTCAGTCCTGTCCGACTCTTTGCCAACCCACGGACTGTAGTCCACCAGGCTCCCCAATCCTTGGGATTCTCCAGGCAAGAACACTGGAGTGGGTAGCCATTCCCTTCTCCAGGGGATCTTTCTAACTGAGAGATCGAATTGGGGTTTCCTGAGTTGCAGGTGGTTTCTTTACCATCTGAGCTACCAGGGGAGCCCATTGGATGCTGTTGGTGATGGAAGATCTCCCTTCCCAGAGGCTGCACTGCTCCTGTAGCTGCTAAGCATGTTGGCCCAATCTATCAGACACTTCTCCAGAGCACTGCACTCAGACAAACAGAATCTCAGGGGCCTTTCCCTCTCCTGCAAGTCTAAATGTTAGGCATCCTTGCTTCAAGGTGGGTCTATCTCTGCCTTACAATTTGGTTTCTAAAGTGTCCCTTTTAGGATAAGACTAAAGCTAGACTCCTGCTGAGACTACATTCTCGCTTGCTGGTTTTTGTTTTTTTTTTTTCTTCTCTATCATGCCTTTCTCAACCCCTCTCCTGAGAGTAGCCCCTAATAAATAAATCACTGCAACAAGAATCACATTGAAAACTCTACTTTTCAGGAACCTGATGCAGAACACACACCCAGTTTCATTCTTTTTTATGACTGAATAATATTGCATTGTATATAGGTAGCATATCTTCATCCATTCCTCTCTTGATGGCCATTTAGGTGGTTCCTTGTCCTGGATATTGTAAATTGTGCTGATATGAATATCGGGCCCATTTATCCTTTTGAATTATGGTTCTCTCTGAGTATGTGTGCAAGAGTGGGACTGCTGAGTCATTGCTGTTGTTCAGTCTCTCAGTTGTGTGCGACTTTTTGTGACCCCATGAACTGCAGCACACCAGGCTTCCCTGTCCTTCACTATCTCCTGGAGTTTGTTCAAACTCATATCCATTGAAAATTTCCCAGGTAGCACTAGTGGTAAAAAATCCACCTGCCAATGCAGGAGATGTAAGGGACACAGGTTCAATCCCTAGATCTGGAAGATTCCCTGGAGAAGGGCATGGCAACCCATTCCAGTGTTCTTATATGGAGAACCCCATGGACAGAGGAGCCTGGTGGGCTATATAGTCCATGGGGTTGCAAAAAGATGAACATGACTGAAGCGACTTAGCACACACTCATGCATGTCCACTGAGTCGATGATGTCATCCAACCATTTCATCCTTTGTCGCCCCCTTCTCCTTCTGCCCTCAATCTTTTCCAGCATCAGGGTCTTTTCAAATGAGTTGGCTCTTTGCATCAAGTGGTCAAAGTATTGGATCTTCAGCTTCATCATCAGTCCTTCCAATGAACATTTAGGGTTGATTTCCTTTAGGATTGACTGGTTTGATCTCCTTGGAGTCCAAGGGACTCTCAATAGTCTTCTCCAACACCACAGTTCAAAAGCATCAATTCTTCAGTGCTCAGCCTTCTTTATGGCCCAGCTCTCACATGGCTACTGGAAAAACCATAGCTTTGATAGACATTTGTTGGTGAACTGATGTCTCTGCCTTTTAATGTGCTGTCATAACTTTTCTCCCAAGTAAGTGTCTTTTAATTTCATGGCTATAATCACCATCTGTAGTAATTTTCGAGCCCAAGAAAATAAAGTCTGCCATTGTTTCCATTTTTACCCCCATCTATTTGCCATGAGTGATGGGTCTGGATGCAATAGTTCTATATTTAGATTTTAAGGAAATTCCATACTGTTTCCCATTAGTGGTTGTATCAATTTATACTCCCACCAGTAGTGCATGAGCTTTCCCTTTTCTTCACACTATCACCTGGCATTTATAGTTTGTAGGTTTTTTGATGATGGCCATTCTGTCTGGTAAGATGTGCTACTTAATTGTGGTTTTGATTTGCATTTCTCTATGAATTAGTGATGAGCATCTTTTCATGTGTTTGTTGACTATCTGTATGTCTTTGGAGAAAGTTACTGTGTTCTCTTGATTGTTTAAGTTCTACTAGGATCAGAATGAATTCAAAGCATCCCATGGAGTTAGATCTATAAGCTAGATACATATGTGCAATGAATCAGGCCTGCTGATCAATCCAGGACAGTTAGTGTAGCACTGTATATCAACAGTTAACTGAAAATTGCCCAGGGATCTCTTCTCTGATGCTAAAATTGGCTTATCTAGCTTTCTAATAAATTAGTGCAATGCCTGGACCCATATAGAATTATATTGGCATTTTGACTACCAGTTTATCAGAAAATACTTTCATCTGTAAGTTTCCTTTATTCAGTTTTTTTGACTAATCATTTAGTTGGGATACAGATTTCAGGTGCCATTAACACTTGGAGCAGTGCCCTGAAGCACTTTGACCCTGTACCTTTGGTTCAGCATACAATTCCTGTGGTCATGTGAGTAATCAGACTGGAATCCAGGTATGGTAAGCCCCTGCACATCTTCTGTGGCTTGATTCTGGTGGGCTTTTAAGGACAATTACTTTATACTAGTATATATTAAATTGTTATCTATTTAGAATCCTTTAGAGAATATCTCAAAAGTAAAAACATCTGGATCCATCACCAAAATTTCTGATATAGGTTTTTAGATTTCTAGGTTGTGATTTAAGCATTAGTAATTAAAAAAAAAAATCTCACTGATGATTCTAATTGTGCATCCACAGTTGAGACTCCCTTCCTAGGATGGTTTGCCAAGAGGGGAGGGAGGGGAGGGATGAACTGGGGGACTGGGATTGACATACATACACTACTATGTATAAGATAGAAAACTGAGAAGATACTATATAGCACAAGGNTTAATTAAAAAAAAAAAATCTCACTGATGATTCTAATTGTGCATCCACAGTTGAGACTCCCTTCCTAGGATGGTTTGCCAAGAGGGGAGGGAGGGGAGGGATGAACTGGGGGACTGGGATTGACATACATACACTACTATGTATAAGATAGAAAACTGAGAAGATACTATATAGCACAAGGAACTCTACTCAGTGCTCTGTGGTGATCTAAATGGGAAGGAAATTTTTTTTAAAAAAGAAGGGGTATGTGTATACGGATGGTTGATTCACTTTGCTATAATGTAAAAATTACACAACAATTACACAGTGTTGAAAATAAAATATTGTAAAGCAGTTATACTCCAATAAAAATTTCAAAACAAAAACTGTGTGCATGTCAAGTTCTTATAGAACAGTGAGGTTAACCCTTTTTCAGTGGGTAGAACTTCCTTTTAATCTTATCTGGTGATACTCTGAGTGTGTATTTTAGGTTCTGATAACCCTGGTATCCAGAATTCCCCCTTTTGTCTATAATAGTTGTTCTCAACCAAGGATTTTTTGTGCAATTCCTCCCCCTGCTCCCCCAACACAGTGGGGATATTTGACAACATCTACAGATTTTTTTTTTATCGTCACAGTTGGTAGGATACTAGGAGCATTTAATGAGTAGAGGCCAGGGATTTTAGTATACACCCCCCAAAACAGAGGACAGGCTCTGTACGCCAAGCAATGAATTATCTATCCCAAAATGTCGATAGTGTGATGGTGGAGAAATCCTGGTTTCCACAAAACATTTATTTGGAGGCTTATTTTTAAATTCCAGGTCTTTCTTAAAGCATTATAAAGACCCAAGTAATTCATAAAAGGCATGCTGACACTATTAAAACAGGTGACACTAATCTAACAACAATTNCAAAACATTTATTTGGAGGCTTATTTTTAAATTCCAGGTCTTTCTTAAAGCATTATAAAGACCCAAGTAATTCATAAAAGGCATGCTGACACTATTAAAACAGGTGACACTAATCTAACAACAATTTAATTAAGCATTCAGCCCTTTTCAAGACCTTTAAACTCGACTTTAAGAAGTATACCCTCGAAAGTCCCTTGTTTGACTGAGTGAGAAACAATATTTGGATCCCTCAAACTCTCTGGAGTGCACTTCTATTCAGGGCCATCTCTTTGATTTGGTTCAAGTTAGAAAGTGTAAAAGCCACTTAAAATGAATCCTAGATAGAAAGTTACCAACATAAGACTACTTCAGTGTGCCCTCAAGTAATCTTTAAAGCAGATAATATGTTCAGGTTCCAGCAAGAAATCAATGGCTTCGTTATTGTGGTAGTGAATTTACACTGCCTACTGCTGCCTAACTCCTGTAGCTTTCATCCCTAAAGTCTAGGTCTCAAATGTACATCTAATATGTGTCCTTTCACCCTTTCCCTTCCAGAACCCTGCTCCTCCAACTCCATGTATTTGCAGTGAATTTTTTAATTGATAGACTTGTATCTTGCTTTCCCCTCCCATCCATGAACCCAAGAGCATGTGACCCAAACTAGCCCCAATCCCTCTCCCTTACAGACCTTACGAACTTTGTGAATGACACTCATGGGGTGAAACTGGAAGAATCTGAAGACCTTTCCTAGGGAGCTGAGTCCCTTGTGTCATGATGAGTGAGTTTCTGTGCTCCCTCTCAATTCATAATTTCTGGATTGATACCATCTTTTCAATAAAACATAGTTTACATTATAAGGGTCAGAATCCTTGTGGATTTTAATCTTGTTTCTAGGAGAAAAAAAATTTATGGACTATTTATGTACCACTTACCAGGTATATAACCTTTGGAAAGGTTAACTTATTTTCTCTATGCCTCACTTTCCTCATCTGTAAATTGAGAATAATACCTACTTCATAATGCTGCTGTGAGCTGTTCATGTAGAGTATTTTTAAAAGTCCTGGACACAGTAAGAGCTGAACAACTTTTGTCTATATTATATGAATAATATATAATGTTTGATGTATTTTGAGACTGACTTTTTTACTGGTCATCATTATTTGAAGGATTTTTAGTTAATTCTCTTGAAGTCTCTAAATAGAAATCATACTGTCTATAATGAATTGTAACTTAATTCCCTTCTTTTCTTTCCATCCCTGTATTTTTCTTTCCTTAACATATTTTTTGATAATTTTAAAGTTTAGAAGTTTTACTGATTTTTATAATTATTTTTTAGTTCTTTGTGAAATCTAAAGTACAAAATTTCAACCTTTTCTCTAAATCTTTAAACTTTTAAATTGTAACGATTATTATTTGTTGATTATTGATTCTTTCCCATATATTCTAATATCCCCTTCTTCTATGGAAATTATATTAAAAGAATAGCCCATTTTCCATTTTCCCTCTTGGATCTGCTTGTTCATTTTCTGGTTGCTCAGTTTAAAAAAATTATCTATTTCCTCTTTCTTCTAAATTTTCTTAAGTATATTTTAAAATCTAATAAGTTTCATGTAGTATGCAGTTGAATCCTCCACTATAAAAGATTATTTTGGAACTTGCATTGTTATTTTAATACAGTCTTTTCTGCTAGATGATTGTCATGTTACATTATTGTTTTATTTTTACCTTACACATGATGTCCTCTATAGTGGAGAGTCAGACATTCTCCATTGGCCACTGGTAAAGAGGCTACACCCCCAATGGTGTCCATGGAAACTATGTGGGGAGCAGGAGCAAGATACTCTAACCCTTCTCAGTCTGGGGTTTGGACCACAATGAGTCAGTGGGAAACCAGAACTCCAATCCCCATCTACTACTAATAGGGAGAAACCCAGTCTCTGATGTTGATAAAGACCAATTAGGGATTCTGCATTTGTACTCTAATCCAAATGCCATGAGGTGGAAACCTCCCCACAGCATTCCTCTGAAAGAATGAAGTAACAGAAAGCTAGATAAAATAAAAGATTTGAATAAAATCAATTCTAATTACATATTACTGCAAATATTCAGACTTTAATAGAAAGTCACTTGTCATTCCAAGAACCAAAAGGATCTTCAAAGACGATATCAAACAATTACCAATACTGTGAAACAAGGCATATCATCTCTAGCTTCTACAGACATCAAAAAGCAAATAAGGCACTATTATGAAAAATTCTACACATATACTTCAGGCCACTTAGACAAACTAGATTAATTTCTAGGATGGTTTGCCAAGAGGGGAGAGGGGGAAGGGATGAACTAGGGGGACTGGGATTGACATACATACACTACTATGTATAAGATAGAAAACTAATGAGAAGATACTATATAGCACAAGGAACTCTACTCAGTGCTCTGTGGTGATCTAAATGGGAAGGAAATTAAAAAAAAAAAAAAAAAGAAGGGGTATGTATAAGGGGTAAGACACAAGCGACTGACACCCACCCAATATAAAATAATACCGCGCAGCAGAGTATAGCTGAATCCTGAAGAAAGACACACAAGTGTCACAGGAGGTGAGCGGGAGGGTGGGAGCGGAGGCACCACCGCACGGAGTCGCCTCTCCTGGCGGCCTCCCCACCACAGACGCGCCCCCACGGCCCGCCCTCCGGCACCAGCGCCCCACGGCCGGCAGCCATGCGCCCCTCAGACTTGAGACCCCATCCGCACTCCCAGACCCGCAGGAACCGGCCGCGGCTACGCCGCGGCCTTCCTGCCCTCCCGCCTCCTTCGGAGGCTCGCTCTGGCGCCTCTCGCGTCTTTGTCCCACACAGGCCTACAGCCTGTCACAGCCTCACACGCCTCCCCGCTTCAGAGACACACCGGCGAGAATCCGAAAGGAGCGACGGCCCCGGTACCAGGACTATGCGAAGTAGACAGCGACACCCCCAACGCCAGGGCATCTGAAGGCGCCCGCCTCGGCGCAGCCAATCGCGAACGAGTCTCTGGCGCGTGCGCAATAGCTTCCCGCCGTAGTTCCGGGTTTGCCTCTCCTCTAATTGGACGACGTGACCGCCTCGTCTCTAATTGGACGACGTGTTCGCCTAACTGCGCAAGCGCCTTAGTGTGTCGCCTCGAGAGCTCACTTCCAGCTTGGTTTCGGGATTGCGGTTCATTTCGCGTTTGCTGCGTTTGATATGGTGTAGATGCTGTGGCTACAGACCACATCCTAGGACACATAAAGCATATTTCTTAAATCAAGAGAACGTATCCATGGACATGTTTGTGCAGTTTGATGGCCGTCTGAATAGCAGTATTTGCTGCGAAAAATAGTATACAAGCATAATTTTTTTTTTTTTTTACCGTATAACTCTTAAATTACCCTTATTTTAGAAATGAGTTACAAAAAAGATCTTCATGACCAAGATAATCATGATGGTGTAATCACTCACCTAAAGCCAGACATCCTGGAATGCGAAGTCAAGTGGGCCTTAGGAAACATCACTATGAACAAAGCTAGTGAAGGTGATGGGATTCCAGTTCAGCTATTTCAAATCGTGAAAGATTATGCTGTGAAAGTGCTGCACTCAATATGTCAGCAAATTTGGAAAACTGAGCAGTGGCCACAGGACTGGAAAGTCAGTTTTCATTCCAATCCCAAAGAAAGGCTATGCCAAAGAATGCTCAAACTACTGAACAATTGCACTCATCACACATGCTAGTAAAATAATGCACAAAGTTCTCCAAGCCAGGCTTCAGCAATACTGAACAGTAAACTTCCAGATGATCAACCTGGTTTTAGAAAAGGCAGAAGAACCAGAGACAAAATTGCCATCATCCACTGGATCATCAAAAAAGCAAGAGAGTTCCAGAAAACATCTATTTCTGTTTTATTAATGTGCCAAACCCTTTGACTATGTGGATTACAATAAACTGTGGAAAATTCTGAAAGAGATGGAAATACTAGACCACCTGATGTGCCTCTTGAGAAACCTGTATGCAGGTCAAGAAGCAACAGTTAGAACTGGACATGGAACAATAGCCTGGTTCCAAATAGGACAAGGAGTACATCAAGGCTGTATATTGTCACCCTGCTTATTTAACTTATATGCAGAGTACATCATGAGAAACGCTGGGCTGGAAGAAGCACAAGCTGGAATCAAGATTGCCAGGAGAAATATCAATAACCTCAGATATGCACCCTTATGGCAGAAAGTGAAGAGGAACTAAAAAACCTCTTGATGAAAGTGAAAGAGGAGAGTGAAAAAGTTGGTTTAAAGCTCGACATTCAGAAAACTAAGATCATGGCATCTGGTCACATCACTTCATGGAAAATAGATGTGGAAACAGTGGCTGGCTTTATTTTGCGGGGCTCCAAAATCACTGCAGATGGTGACTGCAGCCATGAAATCAAAAGACACTTACTCCTTGGAAGGAAAGTTATGACCAACCTAGATTGTATATTCAAAAGCAGAGACATTACTTTGCCAACAAAAGTCCCTCTAGTCAAGGCTATGGTTTTTCCAGTATTCATGTATAGATGTGAGAGTTGGAATATAAAGAAAGCTGAGCGCCAAAGCATTGATGCTTTTGAACTGTGGTTTTGGAGAAGACTCTTGAGAGTCCTTAGACTGCAAGGAGATCCAACCAGTCCATCCTAAAGGAGATCAGTTCTCGGTGTTCATTGGAAGGACTGATGTTGAAGCTGAAACTCCAATACTTTGGCCACCTGATGCGAAGAGTTGACACACTGGAAAAGACGCTGATGCTGAGAAAGATTGAGGGTAGGAGGAGAAGGGAATGACAGAGGATGAGATGGTTGGATGGCATCACTGACTCAATGGACATTGGTTTGGGTAAATTCTGGGATTTGGTTGATGGACAGAGAGGCCTGGCGGGCTGTGGTTCATGGGGTCCCAACAAGTCAGACACGACTCAGCAACTGAACTGAACTGACTTTCAACTTTGTTAATAGGTTTCTTTTAGGTGTGTGAGTGCTCAGTTGCCCAGTCCTGTCCAGCCCTCTGGAGTATAGCCTCCTAGGCTCCTCTGTCCATGAAATTTTCCTGGCAAGCACACAAGGGGTGATTGCCATTTCCTACTCCTCGGGGTATTCCCTGCAAAGGGATCTAACTGGGTCTCCCGAGTCTCCTGCAGGCAGATACTTTACTACTGCAACACCTGGGAAGCCCTTCTTTTTAGGTACCCAGTGGTGGCCCAGGAGGTAAAGAATCTGCCTGCAATGCGGGAGGCCTGAGTTCAATCCTGGGTTGGGAAGATCCCCCGGAGGAAGAAATGACAACCCACTCCAGTATTGTGCCTGGAGAAGCCCCGTGGACAGAGGAGCCTGGCGGGCTGTAGTCCATGGGGTCACAAAGAGTCAGACACAACAGAGCAACTAAGCACACAGTGGAAACATAAGTGAATTGATGTTTTAAAAGTGGTCAAGGGCTTCCCAGGTGATGCTAGAGGTAAAGCACTCGCCTGCCAATGCAGGAGACTAAAGGAACTCAGGTTTCATTCCTGGGTTGGGAAGATACCCTGGAGAAGGGAATGGCAACCCACTCAAATATTCTTGCCCAGAGAATCCCAAGGACAGAGGAGCATGGGAGGCTACAAGTCCATAGGGTCGCAGTCCTAAAGAGACACGACTGAAGCACCTTAGCATGCACGCACACTTTTTAATAGTGACTAGTTAGAAATACATAGGTCTTGGCCCCTTTAATGTAAAACTATCTCCAAACCAGGACACCATCTGTAGTATGTAGAAAAATATACCAGTTTGAACAAAACACTTAAAAGTGTGTAAATAGAATAGTTTTTATTATTTAGCCTGATTTTCTAAAGCCATTAACTAAAAACACATGAAGAATTAGAGTATTAAATTTTACCAAATTGTAGTAGAGTAGCTATCTTTTTTTGATATAACACGTTCTTACAATTTTTAGACCTTATTTTGCTAAAATCAGTGTTCTTAATGAAGATGTTATTACTTATTTAACAGCATAAATTTCTGTGTTCATGGTTTAAAAGCTTGGTCTAATTTTCTACAGTAAAGATAAGGACAAAAACCAAAGCTATGAGTGATGAGTATAATCCATCAGTCCTAGTTCTGTCCTAGTTCAGTTCAGTTCAGTTGCCCAGTCGTGTCCAACTCTTTGCGACCCCATGAATCACAGCACACCAGGCCACCTTGTCCATCACCAACTCCCGGAGTTCACTCAGACTCAAGTCCATCGAGTCCGTGATGCCATCCAGCCATCTCATCCTCTGTCATCCCCTTCTCCTCCTGCCCCCAATCCCTCCCAGCATCAGAGTCTTTTCCAATGAGTCAACTCTTCGCATGAGGTGGCCAAAATACTGGAGTTTCAGCTTTAGCATCATTGCCTCCAAAGAAACCCAGAGCTGATCTCTTTCAGAATGGACTGGTTGGATCTCCTTGCAGTCCAAGGGACTCTCAAGAGTCTTCTCCAACACCACAGTTCAAAAGCATCAATTTTTGGCACTCAGCTTTCTTCACAGTCCGACTCTCACATCCATACATGACCACTGGAAAAACCACAGCCTTGACTAGACGGACCTTTGTTGGCAAAGCAATGTCTCTGCTTTTGAATATGCTATCTAGGTTGGTCATAACTTTTCTTCCAAGGAGTAATCGTCTTTTAATTTCATGGCTGCAGTCACCATCTGCAGTGATTTTGGAGCCCCCCAAAATAAAGTCTGACACTGCTTCCACTGTTTCCCCATCTATTTCCCATGAAGTGATGGGACCGGTTGCCATGATCTTCGTTTTCTGAATGTTGAGCTTTAAGCCAACTTTTTCATTCTCCTCTTTCACTTACATCAAGAGGCTTTTTAGCTTCTCTTCACTTTCTGCCATAAGGGTGGTGTCATCTGCATATCTGAGGCTATTGATATTTCTCCCAGCAATCTTGATTCCAGCTTGTGTTTCTTCCAGTCCAGCGTTTCTCATGATGTACTCTGCNCATTTATCCCAGAAAAATGAAAACTTATGTTAATGCAACAACCTTGATAAATCTGTAACAAATTATGCTGAGTGAAAAAAGCCATTCCCAAAAGTATCTCACAATGTAGGATTCCATTAACATTTTGGAAATGACAGATTTAGGGAGAGGGAGAGTTAATTAGTGATTGCCAATGGTTAAGACTAGGGGGTGATTGTGATTATGAGAGGGTAACAAGAGGAATCTTGGTAGCAATGGAAATGTTGTATATCTTGACTGTACCGGTGTCAGTATCTGCTTGTGATATTGTATTAGTGCTAAAGATTTTTTTCTTTTTTTAAAAAGATTTTTTTAAATTTATTTTTAATTGGAGGAAAATTGTTTTACAATATTGTGCTGGCTTCTGCCATACAACAATGTGAATGACCCATAAGTATACACATGTCCCCTCCCTCTTGAACCTCACCCCACCACCCACCCCATCTCACCCCTCCAGGCTGCCACGGAGCACCAAGCTGAGCTCCCTGTGTGGTACAGCAACTTCTCAATAGCCTATTTTACATATGGTAATGTATATATTTCAATGCTCCTCTCTTAGCTCATCCCACCCTCTCCTTCCCTGGGTGCATCCAAAATCTCTTCTCTACATCTGCATCTCTATACTGCCCTGTAAAATAGGTTCATCAGTTTCATTTTTCTAGATTCCGTATATGTGCATTAATATATATATAATATTTGTTTTCCTCTTTCTGACTTCACTCTGTGTAACAGGCTCTAGATTCATCCACCTCACTAGAACTGACTCAAGTTCATTCCTTTGTACGGCTGAGCCCTTCTGCCCTCCAGGGCCCTTTTCTCCCTCGAAGGCCCCTCCTCCCTCCAGGCCAAACCCACCACCATCTTAAGGACCTCTCCACACTCTGGGGTCCCCCTCCACTGAGTCATAAAGATTTTTGATGTGGACCATTTTTAAAGTCTTTATTGAATTTGTTACAATATTGCTTCTGTTTTATGTTTTGGTTTTTTAGTTTCAAGTCATGTGAAATCTTAGCTCCCTAATCAGGAACTGAANTGGGGTCCCCCTCCACTGAGTCATAAAGATTTTTGATGTGGACCATTTTTAAAGTCTTTATTGAATTTGTTACAATATTGCTTCTGTTTTATGTTTTGGTTTTTTAGTTTCAAGTCATGTGAAATCTTAGCTCCCTAATCAGGAACTGAACCTGCATTGGAAGGTGAGGTGTTAACCACAGACCACCAGGGAAGTTCCTGTACTGAAGTTTTGTTAGGAATTACCCTTGGAAGCAACTTGATAAAGGATACATGAAATCTCTTTGGCTTATTTCAGCAGTTGATTGTGAATCGATAATTACCTCAAAATAAAAAGCTAATTTAACAAAAAGGGATGGCCTTTAAAAAAATATGAATTAAAGTGATAAAAATAATTACCTCCCTATAAAAAGTGAAAGTGAAAGTCACTTCTAACTTTGTTATCCCATGGACTGTAGTCCATGGAATTCTCTAGGCCAGAATACTGGAGTGGGTAGTCTTTCCCTTCTCCAGTGATCTTCCCAACCCAGGGATCAAAACCAGGTATCCCACATTGTAGGCAGATTCTTTACCAGCTAAGCCACCAGGGAAGCCCAAGAATACTGGAGTGGGTAGCCTATCCCTGGATCTATCTGACCCAGGAATCGAACCACAATCTCCTGCATTACAGGCAGATTCTTTACCAGCTGAGCCACCAGATAAGAAGTATTTATCATTTAAATCAGATTAATGACAATACAATTTCATACACTGTCTAAAAATCCATCTAATGAGTGTCACTAGAAACAGTTTATTATAAGCTAAATTTGTATCATCAGTTCAGTTCGGTCAGTTAGTCATGTCTGACTCTTTGTGACCCCATGAATTGCAGCATGCCAGGCCTCCCTGTCCATCATCAACTCCCAGAGTTTACTCAAACTCATGTCTATCAAGCCACTGATGCCATCCAGCCATCTCATCCTCTGTTGTCATCCCCTTCTCCTCCTGCCCCCAATCCCTCCCAGCATCAGGGTCTTTTNGACCCCATGAATTGCAGCATGCCAGGCCTCCCTGTCCATCATCAACTCCCAGAGTTTACTCAAACTCATGTCTATCAAGCCACTGATGCCATCCAGCCATCTCATCCTCTGTTGTCATCCCCTTCTCCTCCTGCCCCCAATCCCTCCCAGCATCAGGGTCTTTTCCAATTAGTCAACTAGACCTTCATAACATAATTGACTTTATTATTAATAATTTTGTTACAGTGAAAAACTCTTTACTACAGACTCTTTCAGTGACCCATCTTTGTAAATGTATGACTGGTAACATATACTATACATAGTTAATCAAAGAGAAGAGAATCATCGTTTCAGTATTTTTTATTATCCCTCCTAGCTTTGTGTCTGATGGTTCTGTAGTTATCGAAAACAAAGTGACAGAATCCAAATCAGCAAATTGGTATTTGGGAGAGAAAAAGTGTAAGGTTGCAAGTGTTAAAATATTTGATTCTTCTCTTTATCCTATAGGATTGAGAACTTCTTTTAATTTCCTAGTTTATTACAGCAAGCAAGATATCAGTTCTATTTCATCTTCTATTATGGAAAACATGGTTTTGTCTAAGAGTATTACAAATAAAAAATAGTACTGCTGTCTCATAAGACTTCTTATCAATTAGCTACATGAGCTATAGCTCACAAAATTAATAAATTATAATTAGTTTTCAGTTATGGTTAATAAAATCCTATTGTATTTAGTCTTTGAAAGTACATTACCTACAACTTGTTTATTGAAAGTGCTCCCTGAATGTACATGATTAAAACAAATGAAGGCAATGGCACCCCGCTCCAGTACTCTTGCCTGGAAAATCCCATGGACGGAGGAGCCTGGTAGGCTGCAGTCCATAGGGTCGCTAAGAGTAGGACACGACTTAGAGACTTCACTTTGACTTTTCACTTTCATGCATTGAAGAAGGAAATGGGAACCCGCTCCAGTGTTCTTGCCTGGAGAACCCCAGGGATGGGGGAGCCTGGTGGGCTGCCTTCTATGGGTTGCACAGAGTCGGACATGACTGAAGTGACTTAACAGCAGTAGCAGCAACTCAGTAATGGAGACGTGGGAGAGAGAACTCACTTAGAATTATGTCTAAACACTAAATTGTGCAAAAAGATAGTTGAGACATCAAAAAAAAAATGAACTAGTGAAGAATATCAAGTGGGAGAAATACAAAAAATAATCCTCTCACATGTTTCAAAGAAGTAAAATTGAATTCATTTCTGTTTCAAAGCAGTTTTCACAATGGGAACACAAAACTGCCATTTTAACAGAAAGCATTTATCTAAAGGATCATCATAGACATCAGCACAAAGCAAAGAAAACAAAAATGATTTCGCTATAACCAGAATTTGAGTTTTTTTTTTAATCATGAAAAACAGTGTGTTTTGCCAAAAAAAAAAAAAAAATTATGATAACATTGAATCAAGTGTGTATTTAAAGATAGATGTTCCATATATGAAAATGCTGAGTAATTTTCTGGTAAACCATATTGAACAGAGAACATTAAGCATATTGAACATTAAGGATAGAGAATGGTATATCTTCACACACACTTGTAACAAATATTCTTATTCTAAATATTTAAATGACTTTTGTACAATTTAACCATTTTTTTGAGGCAGAGTTAATTTACAACATTGTGTTAGTTTCAGTAAAGTGATTCATGTGTGTGTGTGTGTGTGTGTGTATGTGTGTGTGTATGTGTACATGTATATATTTTTTTCAGATTCTTTTTCATTATAGGTTATTACAGAACATTGAATATAGTTCCCTGTGCTATACAGTAGGTCCTTGTTGCTTATTTTATGCATAATAGTATGTATCTGTTAATCCCAAACTCCTAATTTATCTCCTCCTTAACCCTGCTACTCCCCTTGTGTGTATGTTAGTCACTCAGTCGTGTCCACGCTTTGCGACCCCATGGACTGTAGCCCACCAGGTCCTCTGTCCATGGGAGTTCCCAGGGAAGAACACCGGAGTAGGTTCCCATTTCCTTCTCCAACACTTTGGTAACCATAAATTTGTTTTCTATGTCTGTGAGTCTATTTCCATTTTATAAATAAGTTCATTTGTATCTTTTTTTTAATTCCACATGTAAGTGATATATGATATTTGTCTTTGTCTTGCTTCACTTAATGTCATAACCTCTAAGTGCATCCATGGTGCTACTAGTGACACTATTGTATTCTTTTTTGTGACTGAGTAATATTCCATTGTTTGTACATACCATATCTTCTTTATCCATTCATCTGTCAGTGTACATTTAAGTTGCTTTCTTGCCTTGGCCATTGTAAACAGTGACACGATGAACATCAAGATACATGAAATCTTTTCAAACCATGTTTTTCTCTGGATGTTTGTCCAGGACTGGGATTACTGGATCATACATGAACTATTTTTAGGTTTTTAAGGAGCCTCCATCCTGTTCATAGTGGCTGCACCAGTTTACATTCCCACAAACAGTGTAGGAGGATTCTTTTTTCTCCATATGCTCTCTAGCATTTATTATTTGCAGACTTATTTTATTGATAGCCCTGGTAGCTCAGACAATAAATAATCCACCTGCAATGTAGCAAACCTGTGTGCAATCTCTGGGTTGCAAAGATCCCCTGGAGAAGGGAACAGCTACTCACTCCAGTATTCTGGCCTGGAGATTTCCGTGAACTGTACAGTCCATTTTCATTGAGTTAGACAAGGCTGTGACCCATGTGATCAGATTGGCTAGTTTTCTGTGATTGTGGTTTCAGCCTGTCTGCCCTCTGATGCCCTCTCTCAAAGCCTACTGTCTTATTGGGGTTTCCCATACCTTGGATGTGGGGTATCTCTTCACAGCTGCTTCAGCAAAGTGCAGCCACTGCTCCTGACCTTGGACATGTGGTAGCTCTTTTCGGCCGCACCAGGGCCACTCAGCTGCTGCTCACTGCTCCAGTGCCGCCCAAGATGGATGGGTCATGGTAAAGAGTTCTGACAAAATGTGGTCCGCTGGAGAAGAGAATGGCAAACCACTTCAATATTATTGCCTTGAGAACCTCATGAACAGTATGAGTATGAAAAGACAAAAAGATAGGAACCAAAAGATGAACTCCCCAGGTTGGTAGGTGCCCAATATACTACTGGAGATCAGTAGAGAACTAACTCCAGAAAGAAGGAAGAGACGGAGCCAAAGCAACAACGCCCAGCTGTGGCTGTGACTGGAGATAGAAGCAAGGTCCGATGTGATAAAGAGCACTATTGCATAGGAACCTGGAATGTTAGGTCCATGAATCACGGCAAACTGGGAGTGGTCAAAAGGAGATGGCAAGAGTGAACATCAACATTCTAGGAATCAGTAAACTAAAATGGACTGGAATGGATGAATTTAACTCAGATGACCATTATATCTACTGCTGTGGGCAGGAAACCCATAGAAGAAACGGAGTAGCCATCATAGTCAATGAAAGAGTCCAAAATGCAATACTTGGATGCAATCTCAAAAATGACAGAATGATCTCTGTTCATTTCCAAGGAAAATCATCCAATAGCACAGTAATCCAAGTCTATGTCCTGACTAGTAACACTGAAGAAGCTGAAAATGAATGGTTCTATGAAAGCCTACAAGACCTTTTGGAACTAACACCCAAAAAAGGTGTCCTTTTCATTATAGGGGACTGGAATGCAAAAGTAGGAAGTCAAGAAACACCTGGAGTAACAGGCAAATTTGGCCTCGGAGTACGGAATGAAGCAGGGCAAAGGCTAATAGAGTTTTGCCAAGAGAACACATTGGTCATAGCAAACACCCTCTTCCAACAACACAAGAGAAGCCTCTTCACAAAGACATCACC
>SJYX01000281.1:655749-736867 GCA_006410675.1 Oreotragus oreotragus | reverse complement strand
TTGAAGCTGTATCTCCAATACTTTGGCCACCTTATGCAAAGAGCTGACTCATTGGAAAAGACCTTGATGCTGGGAAAGATTGAGGGCAGGAGAAGGGGACGACAGAGGATGAGATGGTTGTATGACATCACCGACTCACTGGACATAAGTTTGTGTTAGCTCCAGAAGTTGGTGATGGACAGGGAGGCTTGGCATGCTGCAGTCCATGGTGTCAAAAGGAGTCAGACATGACTGAGCAACTTAACTGAACTGAACTGAACTGAACTGTACAGTCCACGGGGTCACAAAGAGTTGGACATGACTGAGCAACTATCACTTTCACTTTCATTCTAACTGATGTGAGGTGATACTTAATTGTAGTTTTGATTTGCATTCCTCTAATAATGGGTGATGTGGAGTACCTTTTCGTGTACCTGTTGGCCATCTAACTATCTTCTTTGAAGCAATGTCTATTTAGGTGTCCCACACATTTTTTTGATTGGATTTTTTTTTATTTTTTTGAGCTGTGTAAGCTATTGTATATCTTGGAAATTAATTCCTTGTCAGTAGCATCATTTGTAAATATCCTCATAAATATTTAAATTATTTTAAATAGTCAGCATATCAGTTGTAAATCAAATGTTTCCTTCAAAGACACATTTTTATTATCTCTATTCCAATTTTATCAAGTGTTTTTGAAAAATATTTTTTTGTGAGATCAACCAACAAGAAAACTCAGAAATTTTTCATGGTGATGCATTATTTCCTAATTTTTATACAAAAAATTTAGGGTTATTTATATACATAAATATATTTGAAATGTTCTCCATTTTCAAATAATATCTTTTTTAGGTTTTTTTAGCTTTTGTCTTTTAAGTAAGGCAGTATCTGACCTTCAACATTCAAGCTTTTGCATATGTGTTTTTTAAATACCATTATATTTTGCTGAACAGTCTCTAAGCATATGTACAATGATTTATGAATTCTAAGAATTTGTATTTAAAATAGCTAGAAATACATATAAGGATTGAATGTTTTATCAGAGAAGGATAATTTTTTCAAAGTTATCCAATCACATGGATCTACTAAAAGATACCTATTATCACAAATTTTCATAATAATGCAAAGTTCTTTTATATTTTCCCTATGTTAACTTTTCATTATTCCCAAAATGAAATATTTTGCTTGCCTCATGTTCTATCCCTGACTTGTACTTGTAGAACGCCCTGTGAAGAAAACTGAGCGCCGAAGAATTGATGCTTTTGAACTGTGGTGTTGGAGAAGACTCTCGAGAGTCCCTTGGACTGCAAGCAGATCCAACCAGTCCATTCTGAAGGAGATCAACCCTGGGATTTCTTTGGAAGGAATGATGCTAAAGCTGAAACTCCAGTACTTCGGCCACCTCATGCGAAGGGTTGACTCATTGGAAAAGACTCTGATGCTGGGAGGGATTGGGGGCAGGAGTAGAAGGGGATGACCGAGAATGAGATGGCTAGATGGCATCACGGACTCGATGGACGTGAGTCTGAGTGAACTTCGAGAGATGATGATGAACGGGGAGGCCTGGTGTGCTGCGATTCATGGGGTCGCAAGGAGTCGGACATGACTGAGCGACTGAACTGAACTGAACTGATCACTTCGGCCTCCTTAATCACCTTAAAACCCAGTCCTAAAGAACATCAGAGATTCCCAGGTGGCACTAATGTAAATAACTTGCCTGTCAATTCAGGAGACATAGGACACTTGGGTTCAATCCCTGGTTCAGGAAGATCCCCTGGAGAAGGAAATGGAGACCCACTCTAGTATTCTTGCCTGGAGAATCCCATGGGTAGAGGAACCTGACAGGCTACAGTCCATGGGTTCAGTAAGAGATGGACACAACCGAAGTGACTTAGCAGGCAGGCATTCCATTACAAGAGATCCAGATTGGATCCCTGGGTGGGGAAGATCCCTTCAAGAAGGAAAGGGCAACCCAGTCCAGAAGTCTTTCCTGGAAAATCTCAAGGACAGGATTGTCTGGTGGGCTATACAGTCCATGGCAAAAGTGTTGGGAGAGACTTAGCAACTAAATAACAACAACAAAGAACATCGCATATCAGTATTCTCTCAAATAACAGGAAAAGTAAATTAAATAAGACTAAACTCTCAGCAGGAGAATATATCACTTTCCAGCTAGTTCACACCAATCTCTTACCAGATCCTTCACCTAGCTTTAATTTATATAAGACTCTATTTGATGGAAGAAATGCTCTCTACAAGGAGGTGAAATGCCGTTTATGAAATGCAATCATTTCCCTTCCCCACAATGGCTGAAAGAAAAAGTTCCAATTAGAAGTTTAAAATTAAATATTATCTCTGCTTCTTAAAATGCTGAATGATAACTAAGTTTTCCTACGGAAAGATAAGTTCAGAAGAACTGAAGTTCACTTTTTCTGTGGACAATGTTCCAAGAACAAAGCATGCACATACAGGGAGAAAATTGAGCCTGATCATACTCTCCCAAGTGAAAGGGGGGAAAAAATTCCAAATCCTGCACAAAGAAAGTATGTAGTCAGATAAGTACAACTGCTCAGATAAGTACAACTGCTGGCAAAAACAATTTAATCAACCATTCTTCCTAAGATGTTTATGTGACTTCTGAGAAACAGGGTACTTTTGTAACAAAGATTAAATTGCTTCCACTGTGAGTGGTACCAGCTAGTCATATCCTGATGTGTCAAAGAGAACAGACAGGGAATAAGTCCAATACAAAAGGAGGAAGAAAAAAAAAAGGAAGGATTGCTGATCAAACAGCTAGTTGTTCACAGCAGTGATATAGGGAAAAAAAAATCCCCTTCTACATCTAAGCAATAGGATGACTTCTAACAATGTGCAACAAAAACACTGCAGAAAATTGTTTACCTTGAAACAAACAAACAAAAAGATCATTCATTTCAAAGCAAAAGTGCAGTGCACAGCATTCTACAGCAAAACTCAAATAACCATGTAAGCATTAAAGATGAAGTCTTTGCACAATAAGAAGAAAAAAATATTAGCTAAAGAGCCCTACTTTTGGCCCACTAAGGCTAAGCATGTATTAAAGGCAAGAGAAGAAGAAAAATTAAAAAGCAGAGATCAGCAATATTTGACAAGAGCTAATTTTTTTTAATCCAGTTCCAGTAAGATTCCCATTTAGATTTCCAATGAGACATAAACAGCCTTGGAAATGGTTTTCGAAAATCATTAGGTCTACGAAATTTATGTACAGCTTGCAAAATTGACATTGACCAAGTCCACATATATCAATTCACATTTGTCTTTTTCATCCCTCTCAGCCAATTCTAATATTTGTAGGTTCCATTAGTTAAAGAATACTCACATATGGATTATATGCTGGCAGATAATGAAGTAAAATTTTTATTATTTATTAGTTATCATAAACAAAACATGGATGTATAAACACACATATGTATATACAAATTTATGCATGTATATAAACACCAATGTATTCACATTTGTTCTCCAGTGCAATGTAAAATGACATTGCCTTCTCCAAAAATGACATACATTGTACAAAATGTACATAAGTATGTCTATATGTATTTATATAAGAAAATATATATCAAGTTTGTCTGTGTGTTCTCCTTCTCTTGGAGAGAAAGTGAGAGAGAGTGAATAAGACAAGTATATTTATTTCTTTAGAGGAGATGCTCATTATGATTTTTTATAGACCGTTTATCCTAGAAACAGAAACACTTTAAATTTGCAAGTAGTGACTTGCAACTATATTTATTTTCTTGCTCCCTGATTATGTATTACAAATAAAGATTGTGTTATTTATAGATTATCCTCTTCTAATATAGACACTAGACAGTGAAAAGTACTACAATAAATTAGGAATAAAAATAATAAAGCAATATTTTGAACAAGCATGGGTTAATTTTTCTGGATTAATTTTCCTTCTCTAATTCCATAGTAAGGAGATGTGGTTTATCTTCATGAAATAAAAGCAAACTGTAGTCAGATAGTTATTGGCTACCTTGAGCGGTTCTAAGATCAGTTTAATTTATGCCAAAAGTAGTTTGCAATTTGAGATTTCTATAAGTAGAATGGTAGTAAATAGAATCTAAAAGAAAGTTTGTCACAATGAATAGAAATGTACTACTGATATATAATGTAAAATATATATTTTTCAGACTATTAGCTACACTCATAAAATTACAATATTAATTTGGGGAGACAGATAATGAAGACCACTTTTGACCAAGTGGACTCTGCTGGACAAAGAGATGAAGATAAAAAATTCTTCAAAATGTTTATTATATATATATATTTAAAATAAATACAGATGCATAAAGAAACAAATTTTGACCAAAAATAAAGTCTAGGATTTGAGGACTGACTTACCTCAGGCCAGCTAATATTTTCCACACCAATTTGGGACTTCCCTGGCTATCCAACGGCTATGATTTTGCCTTCCAATTCAAGGGGAGTGGGTTTGATCCCTGGTCAACATCTCTCATGCCTCCTGGCCAACAAACCAAAACATAAAACAGAAACAATGTTGTAACAAATTCAATAAAGACTGTAAAAATGGTCCACATTTTTTAAAAGTGTCGGAACCCAAAGTAAACTTTAGATGGTATTTAAGGACAATGAGAAACTCGGATGTGGTACCTGAGTACCACACTACCTTGAGTTCACTACCTTTCTTGTTGTTTCCCAGGACTGAGGGTAAGGTCCTGTTAGTTCTGAGCTCCACTCTCTTTACATTGAGTTCCTGATCTAACTGGTTCTTCAATACAAGACAGGTGAGCCTGAGCTAGCAGGCTGTTTGGCTTGGTGACTGATTAAGCTGGTAGGGGGTTCTGGCTGAAGCGAAGCCACCAGACTTTCAGACTGCAATTTTCAGGTTTTGAAGTGGAAAACTTTGATTCTGTCTCAAGATTCAAATGAGAACTGTATTCAGTTCATTCATGTGTAGCTCTTCCCCACTTGAGGTCTGCTAGTTCTACCCATGNATAGATGTTTTTCTGGAACTCTCTTGCTTTTTCCATGATCCAGCGGATGTTGGCAATTTGATCTCTGGTTCCTCTGCCTGTTCTAAAACCAGCTTGAATATCAGGGAGTTCACGGTTCACATATTGCTGAAGCCTGGCTTGGAGAATTTTGAGCATTACTTTACTAGCGTGTGAGATGAGTGCAATTGTGCGGTAGTTTGAGCATTCTTTGGCATTGCCTTTCTTTGGAATTGGAATGAAAACTGACCTTTTCTAGTCCTGCGGCCACTGCTGAGTTTTCCACATTTGCTGGCATATTGAGTGCAGCAGCCAAGTACATCCTTAAATTTACTCAGTTGAATTCTTGTTCTTTAACCGTTTACTTTGAGGGGTATGTGAATATGAATTACATATGAATTTTGAAGACATACAACTAGTCAATCTGAAACTGCAGAAATGTGCCTTGGAGGGCTCTGAGGAGCTCCAGTTCTTAATGACTCAACACAAAAGGAATTCAGTGAGAGGCAAAGTGACAGATAAGAAATAATTTATAAGAATAGGATGCTTATGTGGTTTACAATCAGGTAGGCAAGAGGGGCCATGCTGAGAACTTACTGGGCTACAGTTTTATAATCAAAGGAAAAGTGGGAAGGAGGAGTCACCACTTTCCTCATTTTTGAGTAGGTAGGAAACTTCCATCATGAATTCCTCCCTCAGATCAGGTAAAGGAGTTTCCTTGTCCCTAAATGGTCAAGTTGGGACTGTCATGGCACTATTTAAATTAGCAGAAGAGTGATAACATATGCTAAAAGTGGTATCTCAGGTTTTAGTATGCTGCCACCATTTTTCAGAGAAGGTGATGGCACCCCACTCCAGTACTCTTGCCTGGAAAATCCCATGGACGGAGGAGCCTGGTAGGCTGCAGTCCATGGGGTCGCCAAGAATCTGACACGGCTGAGCGACTTCCCTTTCACTTTTCACTTTCATGCATTGGAGAAGGAAATGGCAACCCGCTCCAGTGCTCTTGCCTTGAGAATCCCAGGGACGGGGGAGCCTGGTGGGCTGCTGTCTCTGGGGCTGCACAGAGTCAGACACGACTGAAGTGACTTAGCAGCAGCAGCCACCATTTTCTAATTTTTTTTTTTTTTAAGTGGATGCAGAGGAGTTTGTCCTAGGAATCATTCATTTACTGACCTCGCCAGACAGAATGGGGTCTATTCCACTATTATTTTGTTGTTTAGGGGCATGTTTCATGCTTTCATTGCATGGTTTAGTTGCTAAGTAAGCCTGCTTGGTTTTGTTGTTAGGCAAACTTACTTTCTGAGTGATAGTTAAGTTACAGAGGTTTCCCATACTATTGTCTTTACTTATGATCCCTTAGTAGGATCAGTTCAGTTCAGTTCAGTTCAGTCGCTCAGTCGTGTCTGACTCTTTGCGACCCCATGAATCACAGCATGCCAGGCCTCCCTGTTCATCACCATCTCCCCGAGTTCACTCAGACTCACATCCATCGACTCCGTGATACCATCCACCCATCTCATCCTCGATCCCCTTCTCCTCCTGCCCACAATTCCTCCCAGCATCAGAGTCTTTTCCAATGAGTCAGCTCTTCTGTCTCTTAGATCTATAGCTCTATCATTTACCTATCATCCATCCATCTGTCTACCTTTGTATGTTTGTATGTATGTATCTATCATCAGGTCGGTTGTTCTTTCGCAGTTCTTGACTCATCATAGCAAAAAATTGAAAGGAGAGACCAGTACAGCTCAAGCTGGCAAGACTTAATGGGCAAGCAGTAAGATGTACATTTTGGAGGCATGAGAGGAGACCAGCCACAGGAGCAGCCCTGTCCTGATTCAGTTCAGTTCAGAAAAGTCGCTCAGTCGTGTTCGACTCTTTGCGACCCCATGGACTGCAGCAAGCCAGGTTTCCCTCTCCATAACCAACTCCTGGAGCTTTCTCATGTCCATTGAGCCGGTGATGCCATCCAACCATCTTATCCTCTGTCATCCCCTTCTCCTCCCACCTTCAATCTTTCCCAGCATCAGGGTCTTTTCCAGTGAGTCAGGTCTTCACATCAGGTGGCCAAAGTATTAGAGTTTCAGCTTCAACATCAGTCCTTCCAATGAATACTCAGGACTGATCTCCCTTAGAATGGACTGGTTCAATCTCCTTGCAGTCCAAGGGACTCTCCAACACCACAGTTCAAAAGCATCAGTTCTTCAGCGCTCAGCTTTCTTTATGGTCCAACTCTCACATCCATACATGACTACTGGAAAACCAAAGTTTTGATTAGATAGAACTTTGTCAGCAAAGTAATGTCTCTGCTTTTTAATATACTGTCTAGGTTGGTCATAGCTTTTCTTCCAAGAAACAAACCTCTTTTAATTTCATGGCTACAGTCACCATCTGCAGTGATTTGGGAGTCCAAAAATGTAGTCTCTCACTGTTCCCAAGGTTTCCCCATTTTCCATGAAGTGAGGGGACCAGAAGCCATGATCTTAGTTTTCTGAATGTTAAGTTTTAAGCCAACTCTTTCACTCTCCTCTTTTACTTTCATCAAGAGGCTCTTTAGTTCTTCTTCACTTTCTGCTGTAAGGGTGGTGTCATCTGCATATCTGCAGTTTCTGATATTTCCACTGGCAATCTTGATTCCAGCTTGCACTTCATCCAGCCCATCATTTCTCATGATGTACTCTGCATAGGAGTTAAATAAGCAGGGTGACAATATGCAATCTTGAAGTACTCCTTTTCCTATTTGGAATCAAGTCTGTTGTTCCATGCCCAGTTCTGACTGTTGCTTCTTGACCTGCATACAGATTCCTCAGGAGGCAGGTCAGGTAGTCTGGTATTCCCATCTCTTTAAGAAAATTCCAGTTTGTTGTGATCCACACAGTCAAAGGCTTTTGGTATAGTCAATAAAGCAGAAATAGATGTTTTTCTGGAACTCTCTTGGTTTTTCAATGATCCAACGGATGTTTGAGAGAATCATTTCCTAGGCAGGTTGATAAGAAGTCTAGGGGTCCCCAAGGAGAGAGGGGTCTGGAATTCTCAAGGAGGAAGAAAGGACAAACTTTTTTCCTTCTCTACATTCCTTAGGATTATATAACAATAATGTATCCTGTCTGAGGACAGTCTCTGGATTAAACCTTCTGGCTAATTCTGTTATCATTTTAAGATAAATTATGGGAGTAGGTCTGGTGAGGTCTTTACAACCTCCAGATAGTCTTTGGATTCATTGGAGAGTATATAACTTCATTGCTAACACTAGCAAGGGGGTACACTTTCTGCCCCCTTCTGATGCCTATGTCAGTAGCTTTCTCTACCTCCTTTAAACTTTACTAAAATTTAACACAAAAGATCTGAGCGATCAAACCTCATCTCTAGCCCCAGATTGAATTCTTCTCCTCCAGGGGCCAAGAATCCCAGTGTCTTCACATGATTCAACAACAACCTCTCATGTTGGCAATTTGATCTCTGGTTCACCCACCTTCTCTAAATCCAGCTTGAACATCTGGAAGTTCATGGTTCAAGTACTGTTGAAGCCAGGCTTGGAGAATTTTGAGCATTACTTTGCTAGTGTGTGAGATGAATGCAATTGTGTGGTAGTTTGAGCCTTCTCTGGCATTGTCTTTTGGGGGTATTGGGATGAAAAAAAGACCTTTGCTAGTCCTGTGGCCACTGCAGAGCTTTCGGAATTTGGTGGTATATTGAGTGCAGCACTTTAACAGTATCATC
Organism: Oreotragus oreotragus; assembly: GCA_006410675.1. Taxonomy (NCBI): domain Eukaryota; kingdom Metazoa; phylum Chordata; class Mammalia; order Artiodactyla; family Bovidae; genus Oreotragus; species Oreotragus oreotragus. The sequence continues at coordinate 728,171 of SJYX01000281.1, read as the reverse complement.
TTTTAGATTTGAAAAAGCTCAACTAGAATTTTATCACTTCCACTAGTTTTGTTAGTAGTGATGCTTCCTAAGGCCCACTTGACTTCACATTCCAGGATGTCAGTCTCTAGGTGAGTGATAACACCATAGTGGTTATCTGGCTCATGAAGATCTTTTTTGCATAGTTCTGTGTATTCTTCCTGATTAGACTTCACTCTTTTATATTCCTTGCTCTCTCCCCTGAGCAGTCCCTGGGGCTTGTTTGGTTATGCCCTATGCAAATAGGGAATTATGCCAAAGACATATCAGGGAAGGTGGCATGTTGGCCACAAGTTCCCTCTGGAAGTCTTTACTCAGTTCTGCTTCTTTTTTTTCTTCTTCTTATTCCAGCCCTTCATGTACATGATCCTCTAGCCACAGTTTCTCTAATTGCCACTTTGGTCCTTTTCTTCCTATTCTAACTGCCATATCTATCTGTCTCAGTTCAGTTCAGTTCAGTCACTCAGTCGTGTCCAATTCTTTGTGACCCCATGAATCACAGCACACTAGGCCTCCCTGTCCATCACCAACTCCCAGAGTTCACTCAGACTCACGTCCATCGAGTCGGTGAGGCCATCCAGCCATACCATCCTCTGTCGTCCCCTTCTCCTCCTGCCCCCAGTCCCTCCCAGCATCAGAGTCTTTTCCAATGAGTCAACTCTTCACATGAGGTGGCCAAAGTACTGGAGTTTCAGCTTTAGCATCAGTATTTCCAAAGAAATCCCAGGGCTGATCTCCTTGAGAATGGACTGGTTGGATCTCCTTGCAATCTAAGGACTCTCAAGAGTCTTCTCCAACACCACAGTTCAAAAGCATCAATTCTTCGGCGCTCAGCCTTCTCCACAGTCCAACTCTCACATCCATACATGACCACTGGAAAAACCATAGCCTTGACTAGANAATCCAAGGGACTCTCAAGAGTCTTCTCCAACACCACAGTTCAAAAGCATCAATTCTTCGGCACTCAGCTTCTTCACAGTCCAACTCTCACATCCATACATGACCACTGGAAAAACCATAGCCTTGACTAGACAGACCTTAGTCGGCAAAGTAATGTCTCTGCTTTTGAATATACTATCCAGGTTGGTCATAACTTTTCTTCCAAGGAGTAAGCGTCTTTTAATTTCATGACTGCAGTCACCATCTGCAGTGATTTTGGAGCCCAAAAAAATACATCAAAGGAAACCATAAACAAAATGAAAAGACAGCCTATAGAATGGGACAAAGTATTTGCAAATGATGTGAACAACAAGGGCTTAATTTCCAAAATATACTAACAGCAAATACAACTCAATAATAAAAACCAAATAATCTAATAAAAAAGTAGGCAGAAGACCTTATTTAGGTCTACTTACTCTTCTCCAAAGAAAACATACAGATGGCTAACAGGCACATGAAAAAATGCTCAACATGGATAATTATTAGAGAAATACAAATCTACAATGAAGTACACCTCATGCCAGTCAGAATATCCACTATTAAAAAGTCTGCAAATAACAAGTGCTGGAGAGTGTGGAGAAAAGGGAACCATCCTATACTGTTGGTGGGAATATAAATTGGTGCACCCACTTGGAAAACAGTATGCAGGTTCCTTAAAAAAACAAAAATAGAATTGCCACATGATCCAGCAATCCCACCCTTGGGCATACATTAAGACAAAACTATACTTAGAAAAGATACATGCACCTCAGTGTTCATAGTAGCACTGTTTACAATAGCCAAGACATGGAAGCAACGTAAATTTGATGGATGAACAGATAAAGATGTGTGTGTGTGGGGTGTATGTATACACACACACACACACACACACACAATGGAATATTACTCAGTCGTGAAAAAGAATGACATAATGCCATTTGTAGCAATTTGGATGGACCCAGAGACTATCATACTAAGTAAAATAAGTCAGAGAGAGAAAGAGAAATACCATATGATATCACTATATGTGGAACCTAAAATATGATACAAATGAACCTATCTATGAAACAGAAACAAACTCACAGATATAGAGAGAACAGATTTGTGTTTGCTAAGGGGAAGGAGGTGTGGGGGAAGGATGGATTGGGAGTTTGAAACCAGAAAATGCAAACTATTATACACAGAATGGATAAACAAGGTCCTTTCTACTATATGGAACAGGGAACTATATTCAATATCTTGTAATAAACCATAATGTAAAATAATATGAAAAAGAATATATATAACTGAATCACTTTGCTGTATACCAGAAACTAATACAACATTGAAAATTGACTACACTTCAATAAAAATTTTAAAGTTAAACATGCATCTCAAGAAGTTGGAAAAGAATAGGAAATCAAACTGAAGCACTCAATCAGAAAAAAAGAAAAACAGGTAAGTAGAAGGAAAGGAGGAATAAATATAGAAATTAATAAAATAGAAAATAACCCAAAATAAAGATCAACAAAATGAAAACTATGTTCCTTAAAAAAAATTCCAAGAAGAAATAGAAAATGTGATTCTATATCTAGAAACTGAGGGAGGAAAATGTGTCAACAAAGCAGGCATGGTCAACAGTACCCAGTGCCATGTAAAGCACAATTAGGACTGAAAACTGCCTGATGAATCTGCCAATAAGGAGCTCACTGATAACCTTAGCAAGAACAACCTAAGTATGTTTCTAAACAGAAAAAACCCTGGATGTGTTAACACTAAATGCTGATATAATATAGCTGCAAGAAGCTATATTTTATTTATTTTTACCTTTATACAGTGTCTTGCACACAGATGCTCAAAACCGTATTTGCTGAATAAATTCAGTTGGATGGAAAAGAAAGGACCACATACAGATGGATTTAAAGGCTTGACAGCACTGAGAACTGAATTACAAGGTTTTAAGATTTTAAACAGATATATAACCTGGTAAAATTGATGTTTAAAGATTAATATGGATTTTAGTTGGACAGTTTGAAAGAGAATGAATACCAAGGTCAGGGAGACTACTCAGCAAGCTGCTGCAGTAACCTAAGTTCAGCCTGGATTAGGATGGGCCAACACAATAAAGACAAAAGGTGAAATCTGAGAGACAATATGAAAGTTAAATTATTAGGATCTGTTAATAAATGGATATGGAGGTTAGGATTTTAAAAGTATCAGAAAGACTGAAAGAAGAAAATGAAGGATGAAGATCAGTGTTGACAGTTTAGACAAATACAACTTCAACTGAATTTACTCTTAACAACTTACAAAATCTAGCTATTTCATTTTCAGCACTGAACTTTCAATCATAAAATAAATTTCTTCAAACAAATGAATTTTAAATCCAGCTGTTAACTGGAATCTTTACAAATAAAAAGCAGTGGAAAATTTATTCAAATTCACATTATTGTTATTACCAGAAGGCAAAATAATGGGAGAACTTTGAATTATCTGTTAAAAAATGCAAATTTTTTCCAATAATGAAGTGCTTTAAACAATTTATAGATGGAGACTAGTTCAAAAGAAAACAAAAATAGCACAGAACATATAAAATTATAAACTTGGCAAGACAGTTAATACTATATACATATATCTTAAGTTTCCAATATATGTAAACATATATAACTCATATCATCAAATTCATTTCTAGAGTCAGCAGATACTGTGGACAGCTTCTCACCTTCCTCTTTTTATTTCACTTTGGCTTACCTCCACTCGACACATCTTGAAACACAGTTCAAAAACAAATGAACTAGAGCTGTCTCTGAGAGCATTTAAAATGAAATAGCTCAGCATTCTTTTTCTTTTTCACTAAACTATACACTGTGCCACAAAATTGCACAGTGATCTCTAGGGATACAGATTTGCCAAGAGTATGTCTGGCAAAAATAAAATCTGGCCCTTCTCCAGACAGGGACAACAGTGGCTGTTCTGCAGATGGAGACTGACGGCTGGCTGGCTAGTCTGTGGCTACTTAACAGTGTCAAATAAAGAATGGAACGCACAGACCATTTTCATGACCAAAGACTTCTGACGACAAACCTGCTCTGCCTGATTTCTCAAATTCTGCAATAAAGAGAGTTATTTACTAAAGAGACAGCTATAATTCTAGCCTTACTGCCTTATTCCATAGACAAACTGAAGCCTGAAGAAGGTAGGTCATTTGCCCAAAATCACACAGCTTCTGGGTGCCTCTAAAAATTGTGGGTCTCAAGACTCTAGGTACAATAACTTTTTGACTGCTCTATTGAACTGTGCTACTTTTCTAAATAATCTTAAAATGACCATGCTGCCTGTATCTTAAACTTTTAATCTGAGTCATTTCAAACACTTGAAAGTCACAGGCTCTTTCTCAATCAGTATTTTGCTAGAAATGGCAATATATTTTTATTTTGGACCCCCATACATAACGGCTTTTAAAAGAATTGTGTATTTTAAGTTCCAGAGTCATGAAAGTAAAATGGGATTAAAAGTGGACTGAAAACTATGAAAACACACTTACGAAATTCTGTATCTTTAAATTCGGGAAGATTCTTTAAAAATTATACCCCTGGAACTATATTCAATATCCTGTGATAAACCATAATAGAAAAGAATATGAAAAATATATATGTATGTATAACTGAATCACTTTGCTGTACAGCAGAAATTAACACATTGTAAATAAACTCTACTTCAATAAAACAAATTTTCAAAAAATTATGCCCCAATTTATTTAAAGGTATCAGGGCACTGGAATCAGGATCCTAAGACCAGGAATTAAATCTTAGCTCTGCTACTGACTAGCTGTGTGACTCTGAGGATGTTTTCTCCTTATCTATAAATAAGCAGCTTGGATTAGGATCATTAAAATTAATTCTATCATTTAAAATATGATTTCAGATAACTTAAGAATAGGATCTTTACCTTATCCTGATTACCTTATAACTTTACTAAAGCAAAAAAATAAACACATCAATTGATCCACATTTGATTAACTAAACAAGTTAAAACACAGGAAATATCATCCCCACTTACAAAAAAAAAAGCTCTGCATTTGATTTGACTCTGCAGAGTCAAACAGAACACTATTATCAGAAAATCGTGGTTTACACAGTTGAAATTATGGTGATTTAGATCATATATTTATGCATTCATTTAACTAAGTAGTTTTGAAAACCGAAGACTAGTTTTTCTGAAGGGGAACATAAAAGAAGCTCGGGGTTGCTGTTTCAGTCTAGTTCTACCAGAATCATGTGTCTCTACCAGATATGAAGAACCCTGATCTTTGCTTTATTGAATGCTGTTATATGGCTCTGGATAATTTATGTTTGAGCCTTAAATGAGTAAGTCATTTAGATCTTTTTTTTTTTTAACTATCACTAGTAGAAGCAACTTTTACCTTCACTTCTCTACTTGAGACAATTGTTAGTTCATACAGACTATGGATGTTCATTACATGTGGTTCACAAGTGGTTACTCTAGGGAAAACCAGAATGCATAACATAGTCCTTGTACCTACGAGCTGCCAGGAGTTTACAACTGAATAGGATTATGCAAAATTAATAACCTCTGAGTTATACATTTAAAATTACATTCTTATCAGTTTGGGCTTCCCTGGTGGTACAGAGGTTAAAGTGTCTGCGTGCAATGTGGGAGACCTGGGTTCGATCCCTGGGTCGGGAAGATCCCCTGGAGAAGAAAATGGCAACCCACTCCAGTATTCTTGCCTGGAGAATCCCATGGATGGAGGAGCTCAGTAGGCTACTGTCCATGGGTTGCACAGAGTCGGACAAGACTGAGTGACTTCGCTTCAAGTACAGTTTAATTGCAGTTAGATACTGTGTCTCTTTGCTAATGGACACCAAACATAAAGTTTATAAAGTGTTAGAAAAGGGAAAATTGAAGCATCATAAAGAGCTAATTCAGTTGACAGTTGTAAAAAGAAAATAGGAAAATTTGAAATCATCAAACTCTATGACCTGAACTCCTCCAAGCTCCAGCTCATTCATCAGATGTAAAACATTATATTTTGTTTTGATTAAATACTGAAACTTTACTTCTCTTTGAGAGAATAAATCATATTTTGGGGCTCTCTGCATCTCTGGTTCAATTTGCCTAGAGCAGTCTTGTAAAAATGGTTGGCTCAAAGGAAGAAGACTAGAGGGTTTTCAATTTTATAGAATTATTTATCAAACTGATCAACTGATCTGAATTTTAGGGGTTTTTTCTGTTAAACAAGGACAATATCTGTCTTGAAAACCTAGTTACTATAAGGATGAAAATAAAACAGTGTAAACAAAAATACTTTGTAAACTGTTGTACAAATGTAAATCGATGTTATTACAAAACTTTTTACTTTTTAAAAAACTTTCACATAAAATCTAAAACTAGATACCATCAGATATACATTTCTCTCTAATCACTTCAAACTTCCTCATAGCACCTTACTGGTGACTAACCCATCATGTTGCTGTTGCTCTGTCGCTAAGCTATGTCTGGCTATTTGCAACCCTGTGGACTGCAGTCTGCCAGGCTTCCCTGTCCTTCACTACCTATAGGAGTTTGCTCAAACTCATGTCCATTGAGTTGGTGATGCTATCTAAGCATCTCATCCTCTGCTGCTCCCTTCTCTTTTTGTCCTCAATCTTTCCCAGCATCAGGGTCTATTCCAATCAGTTGGAGCTTCGCATCAGTTGGCCAAAGTACTGGAGATTCAGCTTCAGCATTAGTCCTTACAATGAATATTCAGGGTTGATTTCTTTTAGGATTGGATAGTTTGCAGGTGTTATTTCACAGTTACTGCATGTTACACTTTACCTAACTCTAGCAGACATGACTTTTAGCCTATGGGAATCAACAAAAATCCCTACCTGCTTTATTGTGTTTGAGACCAAACAGGAAATCAGGAAAGAAAAAGAGGTCTTAAAACACTCCTTCAGCCTCCTTTTGNATCTAGATGTGTATAAGAGACAGTTGCTACACCTACCATCTTACTTGGGTTTCTCTTACATTGGGCGTGGGGTATCTCTTCATGGCTGCTCCAGCAAAGTGCAGCCGCTGCTTCTCTGTCTATCTATCTATTTTTCTGTTTTCTCTGTTTGACACCAGACTCCCTGAGTTTAAAACTCATTCACATTACTTACTAGCCATGGGCCATTCTGGATCCTCTATGGATGTGACTGGATTTCTTTGTGTTTCTATTTTCTCAATGAAGAATATGAGAAAAAGTAATTATTTCTCTTTGTAGCTTTTTGTAGAACATAGGAGAAAACCTATGGAACTTCATTCCTCTCCATAAAGGAAAAGGGACAAATATTGGGATTCCATGGAATTTGTCCTCAGTAAATGTTAGTTGTTAGTTTCTGCTGAAATCTTAATTTAATAATTTTTCATTGTGTGTTAGTCATTCAGTCGTGCCTATCTCTTTGTGACCCCATGGACTGCAGCCCATGAGGCTTCTCTATCCATGAGATTTTCCAGGCAAGAATACTGGAGTGAGTAGTCAATTCCTTCTCCAGGAAATCTTCTGGAGTCAGGGATCCAACTTGGGTCTCCTGCACTGCAGGCAGATTCTTTACCCACTGAGCTACTAGGGAAGCCCAACCTATGTCTTTTCTCTCTGCAGTATCTTAATTCATCCTAAAGCACAAGTTTTAGTTTATTTTATCTTTATTTAACCCCACTTAACATAAGATAGTTTCATATGAGTATACTTTAACATAAAGTCTCCAGGCATAAAGAGAAAGGCATTATACAATAGTGCTACCCAGTAAACATTTCTTTTTAAAAAATTAAAGTATCAGTGTGCATAAACTTTTGTAAATATTGCAGCCTCTGGGAATCCCTCACAGGTAGATATTTCAAAGGAAATGCTCAGGTTCCCTCCCATATCTCCCAGCTGACTTTACCCACACACCAATCCTGTTACATTCTCATGCAGAGCAATCTAATCATCTCATCCTCTGCCACCCTCTTCTCCTTTTACCTTCAATCTTTCCTAGCATCAGGGTCTTTTCCAATGAATCAGTTCTTCAACGAGATGGTTAGACAGCATTGTCGATTTAATGGGCATGAATCTGAACAAACTCCTTGAGATAGTTGAGGGTAGAAGCCTGGCGTGCTGCAGTCCAGAGAGTCACAAAGAGTTCAACATGACTTAGCCACTGAACAAGAGCAACACCAAGAGCAATCTAGCCCCCACCAACCATCTCTCCATAGCCTCATATTCTTGAGTAAATAACTTTATTAGGTCTCTTTCTGAAACATTCCTGAGATGTATTCTGTCATTAGCTTTTAACTAGCTTTTATTTTGCAGAGAGGGAAGAAGGGGAGCAGGAGAGAGAGGGAGGAGAACCGAAAAAAAAAAAAAGAAAGAAAGAAAGAAAGAACAGGAGGGAAGAAAAGGAAATCTTAAGAAGCCAGGCTACTTAGGTATAAACAAGAACATTTAGAGGAAATCTCTTTAACATAATATAAATGCTGCATGTTCATGCAAAAGTTCAGTTCAGTTCAGTTCAGTCACTCAGTTGTGTCTGATTCTCTGCGACCCCATGAATCACAGCACGCCAGGCCTCCCTGTTCATCACCAACACCCGGAGTTCACTCAGACTCACGTCCATCTAGTCAGTGATGCCATCCGGCCATCTCATCCTCTGTCATCCCCTTCTCCTCCCGCCCCCAATCCCTCCCAGCATCAGAATCTTTTCCAATGAGTCAACTCTTTGCATGAGGAGCCCAAAGTACTAGAGTTTCAGCTTTATCATCATTCCTTCCAAAGAACACCCAGGGCTGATCTCCTTCAGAATGGACTGGTTGGATCTCCTTGCAGTCCAAGGGACCCACAAGAGTCTTCTCCAACACCACAGTTCAAAAGCATCCATTCTTCGGCGGTCACCTTTCTTCACAGTCCAACTCTCACATCCATACATGACCACAGGAAAAACCATAGCCTTGACTAGATGGACCTTAGTTGCCAAAGTAATGTCTCTGCTTTTGAATATGCTATCTAGGTTGGTCATAACTTTTCTTCCAAGGAGTAAGCGTCTTTTAATTTCATGGCTGCAGTCACCATCTGCAGTGGTTTTGGAGCCCTCCAAAATAAAGTCTGCACTGTTTCCACTGTTTCCCCATCTATTTCCCATGAAGTGATGGGACCAGATGCCATGATCTTCATTTTCTGAATGTTGAGCTTTAAGCCAACTTTTTCACTCTCCTCTTTCACTTTCATCAAGAGGCTTTTTAGTTCCTCTTCATCTTCTGCCATAAGGGTGGTGTAATCTGCATATCTGAGGTTATTGATATTTCTCCCAACAATCTTGATTCCAGCTTGTGTTTCTTCCATTCTAGCGTTTCTCATGATGTACTCTGCATAGACGTTAAATAAGCAGAGTGACAATATACAGCCTTGATGTACTCCTTTTCCTATTTGGAACCAGTCTGTTGTTCCATGTCCAATTCTAACTGTTGCTTCCTGACCTGCATACAGATTTCTCAAGAGACAAGTCAGGTGGTCTGGTATTCCCGTCTCTTTCAGAATTTTCCACAGTTTACTGTGATCTACACAGTCAAAGGCTTTGGCATGGTCAATAAAGCAGAAATAGATGTTTTTCTGGAACTCTCTTGCTTTTTCCATGATCCAGCAGATGCTTTACCTAGTTCAGAATGATCTTTTTCACTGAGTAGAATTTCATATGAAATTCTTGCATCATGTATGTGTGCTCAGCCACATCCAGCTCTTTGAGACTCTATAGACCATAGCCCCCCAAGCTCCTCTGTCCATGGGAATCTCCAGGCAAGAATACTGGAGTCGGTTGCCATGCCCTCCTCCAGGGGATCTTCCCCACCAAGGGATCTAACCTGCATCTCCTGCATCTCCCACATAGCAGGTAGATTCTTTACCCACTAAACAACCTGAGAATCTCTTCTTGGCTCACGAATTGTCATCAGTTAAACAGCCCCAGCTTCTGGGGCAAATTACAAATGGTATGTGAGTTTACAATAGACACAATTTGATAACATTGCTTTTCCAAACAACTCATTACAAAGTAACTGGTTGATCTGAACTTTAAGGTCCTTTCCAGTCCTGAGATTTGAAAAGGCTGTGATTTCCTCCTGTATATGCAAACCTCACAGAAAGTTTAGGGAGTTTATTAGGTCCTATTCAAATTCTTGGGAAAGGCTAAATGCAGAGTTCTGAATGGTTCATTCAAATAGATTTATATGGTAATGTTACCAGAGACTAGTCAGCTTATATTTATTGACTTGATGACTATTATCTATGTAGACTTTTCTAAAATATTCATTACCATATTATCTAAGGAGCTCCAACTGTGAAGGCCATTTAGGTTTGGAATTTATCTCTGTGTGAGTGTGTTTGTCCCATTAACTTCACATGCCTCTTGAAACACAATACCTCTCCTTGAATTCACCTCCCAAACATTAAACTAAAGAGAGTCACCTGGTTTATCTTGTCTTGGATAGGGTTCCACCAACACTGCAGTATTCAGGTACAGACATTTATTTATGTCTTTCCCCAGGGCTTCTTTCACTAACTGTTCATATTTTTCTTCCTTTGTTATTTTGTGCCCTGTAGCATAGCTCAGTCTATCAATTATTACAGTCAGGGCTGATGCTGCAAGATTCAAACAAAGGCCCACTAACAACAAAGAAATCACGGCAAGAGCAAGCTGTAGTCTGTGTGTCACTGGATCAGCTGATCAATCTGCGATTGAATTGTCTTTAAATGTATGTCAACTCAAGAACAGAGCTTAGAGATATATTTGAAGCATGAGAGAAAGGGGGAGGTGTGATTTTGAAACAGTTTTCTTCATAACAACATAGAGCTGACCTTGCATTTAAAGATAGAGGATGGGAGTGGGAGGGGGGAGGGAAGCTATAGGAAAGTGTGAGCGGTATGAATAAATACTGTTTATAGGAAGCTCTTTTAATACCTTTGCTAAAGCTGAACAATAGAAAGAGACAAAGCTCTGAAAAATTCGTGCCTTTTCCTGTGATTGATCTTTTATCTTTCCATTCCTGCCCAGATGATAAAGTGCATTTTACAGGGCAAACAAGCATGAGTGCTTTTATTTTCCCCAACTATGAGAACTGTTCCTTATTTAGAATTTTGCTATCGAAGCATTTGCTACAACATCCCTCCCCCTCAACACACACACACACACACACACTTACAAGTTAAAATATATATATATATTTGAACTTTTGAGGTTAAAATGCTGAAATTCCTTATATCTTTTTGTTTTGTTTTTCTTTGCTTTGCTTTTTGCAATTAATGAACTCTTTCTTGGCACAAAGCTACCTGGAGTGATGCTAAAAATAGACTAGCTTCTGAGGTGAAGCTTTGTTTCAAATCTAGATGACATTATTGAAAAAACACTCAGGACAATGGCCAAATGTAAGAGCTCAGCATAATTCAATTCCCTTCACCTCTCTCCCCCACACACATTTCAACTACATTATTTCTAATTTTTTCTAAAAATTTAATTTCATAATAGCAACACAACGTCTACAAATAGGAAAATTCACATTTATTTAACATCAGCATTGTATCAGACAATGGAATAATTACTTTCAGCTGTCATATGATCCTTTGAAATAGCTCCCATGACCTTGCATAAGAAAACTATATTCTGGAGATCAAACTGTTTAACTCAGATTGGGATTTTAACTCACAGAGAGGGACACTAACCCAGCCAAAACCCAGATTGAGGCTTGAACCCGTAGTCTTTAAAAAAAATAAAAAGACTTTTTATTTTGTATTTGTCGTTGTTGTTCAGTCACTAAGTTGTGTTCAACTCTTTGTGACCCCATGGGCTGCAGCATATCAGGTTTCCCTGTGCTTCCGTATCTCCCACAGTTTGTGCAAATTTATGTCCATTGAGTCAGAAATGCCATCCAACCATCTTACCCTCTGCTGCTCCCTTCTCCTCCTCCCCTAAGTCTCTCCCAGCATCAAATATTTTCCAATGAATGGGCTCCTCCCATCAGGTGGCCAAAGTATTGGAACTTCAGCTTCAGCATCAGTCTTTCCAATGAATATTGGTTTCCTTTAGGATTGACTGGGTTGATATCCTTACAGTCCAAGGGACTCTCAAGAGTCCTCTAGCACCACAATTTCAAAGCGTCAATTCTTCACCATTAAGCCTTCCTTATGGTCTAACCCTCACATCCATACATGACTACTGGAAAAACCATAGCTTTGACTATATGGATCTTTGTTGGCAAAGGTGAAGTGAAAGTTTTTCTTGCTCAGTTGTGCCTGACTCTCTGAGACCCCCATAGAGTGTAGCCCACCAGACTCCTCTGTCTACGGAATTCTCCAGACAAGATTACTTGAGTGGGTTGCCATTCCCTTCTCCAGGGATCTTCCCAAGCCAGGGATTGAACCCAGGTCTCCTGCGTTGCAGGCAGATTCTTCATAATCTGAGCCACCAGAGATGTCTCTGCTTTTTAATTTGCTGTCTAAGTCTGTCATAGCTTTCCTTCCAAGGAAGAAGCATCTTTCAGTCTCACAGCTGCAGTCACTGTCTGTAGTGATTTTGGAGCCAAAGAAAATAAAATCTGTTACTGCTTCTACTTTTTCCCCTTCTATTTGATATGAAGTGATGGGGCCAGATGCCATAACCTTAGCTTTTTGAGTGTTGATTTTTAAGCCAGTTTTTTCACTCTCTTCTTTCACCCTATTGAGGTGCTCTTTAGTTCCTCTTAACTTTCTGTGATTAGAGTGGTATCATCTGCATATCTGAGACTGTTAATATTTCTCCCAGCAACCTTTAATCCAGCCTGTGATTCATCCAGTCCAGTATTTTTCATTATACTTTATTTTGTATGGGGGATATAACAAATTAACAATGTGGTGATGGTTTCAGGTGAACAGTGAAGGGATTCAGCCATTTATACATGTATCCATTCTCCCCCAAACTTTCTCCCATCCAGGCTGCCACATAGCATTGAGCAGAGTTCCATGTGCTATACAATACTTCCTTGTTGATTATCATTTTAAATACAACAGTGTGTGCATGTCCATCTCAAATTCCCTAACTACCCCTTTCTCCATCTCTCCTCCTGACAAATGAGTCTCTGTTTTGTAAGTTGATATGTATCACGTTTGAAAAATTTTAGATCCCAGATATAAGAGATGTCATACAATATTTCCACTTCTCTAACTTACTTCACTTAGTATGACAATCTATGTTCATCCATGTTGCTGCAAATGGCCTTATTTCATTCTTTTTCATGGTCAAGTAGTATTCCATTGTATATGTGTTCCAGCTCTTCTTTATCCATTCCTCTGTCAATGTACTTTTAACTGAGACCAAACACCTTGTCTCAGGTTTTAATAAAGCACTTTATTAAAGTTTCCTGATCTCTCATCACAGAAAGAATTCACTGAGAGACAAAGTGATAGGCAAGAAGTAGATTTATTTAGAGAGAAACACACTCCACAGACAGAGCGTGGACCATCTCAGAAGGTGAAAATGATACCAGTGTATGGGGTTGTCAGTTTTTATGGTGGTGGGTAATCTTATGGACTAAGGAGTAGTTGGAATATTCCAGTTATTTGGGGGAAAGTGTGGGAATTTCCATGAATTGAGTCACTACCCACATTTTAATTTTTATGGTTGGTTTTGGAATTGCCATGTGAGTGTGTCATTTAGCTTGCTGATGTGTTACAATGAACATATACTGAGGTTCAAGATGTAGTGGAAGTTGATTTCTTTGTCATTTGGACTTATTTATTTCTTATCATTTTATGTCATATCCTTGGGCTGAAGAACCTAAGCCACTCCATTTTGTTAAAAAAAGACTCCATTTTAGAGTTCTGAGGAAAGAATCTTTGGAAATCCCCTGACCTCACCCCACCACCTGCAAGCCAATCAGATCCCAGATCAGGATTTCCTGACTTTATGTTCAGGACTTATGACCTGTCCAGGAAATTCAAATTAAGCCCGGGAAATGAAAACCAATCAGAACCCAACACCTAACTCTTCCACAGAAGGTACTCCCAACCCGGAAACTCCCATTTTTAGAATTTTTCACACGAGAATACCCTATACAAGCAAAATGAAACCCAAGTTCGAGGCTCCTCTCCTTAGCCGCTGCGTCGGTAATGGTGGGAGCCCCAGCTCGCGCTTGGTAATAAAAACTCTCTTGCTTTTGCATCAGATATCGGCTCCCTGGTGCTCATTGGGAGATTCTGCAACTTGGACATAACATTTGGGGGCTCGTCCAGAATCTCCAATCAGCCCCGCAGGGAAACCGATCCGAAAAGTTATCTGCGGTCGGTAAGCTCTTCTCTGTCTCTTTGTTTCTGAAAAGGGCTATATTCTGAAACCAGTATATGACCCAGGTGGATGCGCCGGCTGGTCACTGGTGTGGGTCATTGGGAGACGTCCCCGACCCCCTAGGAGGGGATGGAGTGCCCCCGTTCTCTGTAGATGATAGCGGGTCACTCCACTGAACGGCCGGAGACCATCATCTTACTTTCAGTTTCGCCTCCGGACTCCCAGAGGTCTGTATCTTCTATCTCTCTGTCTGTTTGTGTGGCTATCTGTACTGTCTGTGCTAATTTACCAGCATCTGACTGATCTAGGAATGATAGGGCAAAGTCAATTTAGCCCTACTCCTCTATCTCTGGTCACTGATGATTTTAAGCAGGTCAAGGTGCACGCCCACGACCTCAGTGTGGAAATTAAGAAAGATAAATTAATCACTTTTTGCAGCATGGAATGGCCAACCTTCCACGTGGGATGGCCCCCAGAGGGCACCTTTGACGTGGAAACCATGCACCGAGTCCGAGACATCATCTTTCGACTGCGGAGCGGACACCCTGACCAAGTTCCCTGTCATGGTGTGGGAAGATCTCATACTGTGTCCCCCTCCATGGGTAAAACCTTTATTGCCTCAACAGGGATTTTCCACCCCACAGGTGCTGGTGACACGTGTAGGAAAGAACTTGAGAGATCCCAAGGAACCTAAACCAATGGCGCCACTATACCCCATTTTACAAGGGGGAACAGAGGAAGAACTTCTCTTCCCACCCCCTTACCAACCCCTCGAGCCACCACGGGCCCCTGCTATCCCTCCACCTAGGGCCAACGCATCAGAAGGGGGGTCTGCACAAAATACTCGCCATAGACGAGCCATGTCCCCGGAGGGGCTGGTAGACTCAACTGTTGCCCTCCCTTTACGAGGGGCCGGTCCCCTTGACGAAGGAGAGAACCAACCTCATCAGTACTGGCCATTCTCTACCAGCGACCTTTATAACTGGAGGTCCCAGAATGCTAAGTTCTCAGATAACCCTAGAGATCAAACTAACCTTCTAGAGACTGTGCTTTTTACTCATCAGCCCACCTGGGATGACTGTCAACAGCTGCTCCAGATTCTCTTCACCATGGAAGAGAGAGAGAGAATACAGAATGAGGCCCATAAAAGGGTCCCTGGGGCCAATGGAGAGCCCACCACTAATACAGATGAAATTAACACCTCCTTCCCTTGTCTCTACCTGACTGGGATTACACTACGGCACAAGGTAAGGAGAGGCTCCGAGTTTACCGCCAGACTCTGTTGGGGGGGTGCTCAAGGCAACTGCACAGAAACCCACTAACCTAACTGGAGTAGGAGATGTTCAACAAGGCCCCACTGAGAGTCCAGCCACTTATCTGGNGTGTTAAAGCCATCAGAATAAGACCTGTCTCTTATACACATCTAGATGTGTATAAGAGACAGCTGTTGGCGGGGTGCTCAAGGCAACTGCACAGAAACCCACTAACCTAACTGGAGTAGGAGATGTTCAACAAGGCCCCACTGAGAGTCCAGCCACTTATCTGGAAAGGCTGATGGAGGCCTTTAGACAATACATCATGGACCCAGAAGCAGAAGGCACTCAGGCTGCTTTGATGATGCATTTTGTCAACCAGGCGGCTCCAGACATTAGGAAGAAGTTAATAAAACTAGAACACCTGGGTGAAAAGAGTATCCAGGATTTAACAACAGTGGCAGAAAGGGTCTACAATACTCGAGAGACCCCCAAGGAAAAACAAGCCAGAGCAGCAGACCGCCAGACCCACAATATGGTGTGCATCCTGTTAGCGGCAACAGTTCCTGATTCGGGAGAAAGGGAGCACCTGCTGCACCACCTAGCAGCTGAAGGTAAGAGCCGTCCCTGTATGCAACCAACATTAGGAAAGAACCAATGTGCCTGTTTTAAGGAGGAAGGACACTGGGCCAAAGAATGCCCTAAGAAAAAGAAGGGACCACGAAAGACCCCTATCCTGGCTGTCGATGAACTGAGCGACTAGGGGAGACAGGGTTCGGCGCCCCTCCCCAAACCCAGGGTAACCCTAAGAGTGGAGGGGACCCCAGTTGACTTCTTTGTTGACACAGGGGCTCAATATTTGGTTTTGCTGGATCCCCAAGGGAAACTGGCCGAAAAGACTTCATGGGTGCAGGGGGACACTGGGATGAAACAATATCAGTGGATTACCTGAAGATCAGTGGATTTGGGCACAGGCTGGGTATCCCACTCCTTTATGGTCATCCCAGAGTGCCCCTTCCCACTTTTGGGAAGAGACTTGTTAACCAAGATGGGAGCTCAAATTCACTTCCTCCCAGGAGAAACTAAAATACTTAGGCGGGCAGGCCTATTCAAGTACTGACAATTCAATTAGAGGATGAATATCAGCTGCACCAAAAACCAACCCTTCCCCAAACGGACATCCAGGAGTGGCTAGATGAATCCCCTGAAGCGTGGGCTATGAGCTCAAATTCACTTCCTCCCAGGAGAAACTAAAATACTTAGGCGGGCAGGCCTATTCAAGTACTGACAATTCAATTAGAGGATGAATATCAGCTGCACCAAAAACCAACCCTTCCCCAAACGGACATCCAGGAGTGGCTAGATGAATTCCCTGAAGCGTGGGCTAAGACAGGGGGAACCGGCTTGGCTAGGCACCGCCCTCCTATATATATAGATCTCAAGCCAGGGGCCGATCCTGTCAGAGTCAGACAATATCCTATGACTCACCAAGAGACTTAGACTGGACAAAAAGCCTGCCAATGGCCCAACAGCTGGCCGGGTGGTGGAGAGCAGCAGACAGCTCTCTAATCCTCCCAGAAGAACTAGGAAAACAAGTATTACTAAAAATGCATTGTGCCACTCACCTGGGAACCCGCAAGATGCAAGACCTGATTAGACATGCCAAAATTACCATGAAAAATGTCAGGACGACAACAGAAGACATCGTATCAAACTGCAAAGCATGCCAGCTCACGAACGCTATCCCTCATCTGGCTAACCAAGGAATTAGAGAACGGGGGACAAGACCAGGAACTTACTGGGAGGTGGACTTCACTGAGGTGAAACCAGGTAAATATGGATAGAAATACCTGTTGGTGTTCATAGATACCTTCTCAGGGTGGGTAGAAGCTTTCCCCACCGAGAGAAACAGCACAGGTGGCGGCCAAAAAACTGATTGAAGACATCTCGCCACGGTTCGGGTTTCCGGTACAGGTGGGGTCAGATAATGGGCCAGCCTTCGTGTCTCAGGTAAGCCAGTGGGTAGCCCGGGCTTTGGGGGCTAGATGGAAGCTAGCATTGTGCCTATAGGCCCCAGAGCTCAGGACAAGTAGAAAGGATGAATAGGATGCTTAAAGAGAAATTAACAAAACTAGTTGCTGAGACTGGTGGGGACTGGGTGGCCCTCCTCCCTTTTGCCTTGTACCAGGTGCAGAACTCACCCTACCAACTGGGACTCACCCCTTTTGAAATCATGTATGGGATACCTCCCCCAATAATCCCTAACCTAAAGGCAGAAGTGTTAAAAGAAATAGATGATCAGAAGTTGCTTTTTTGTCTCCGGTCCTTACAACACTCCCACAGGGACACGTGGAAGAGGCTCAAAGTGCTATATGAACCAGGCCTTCCACCTGAACCTCACTGCTATCGACCAGGAGACTGGGTGTACGTGTGCCGTCATCGCCAAGAGACCCTAGAGCCTAGGTGGAAGGGACTCTTCCTTGTCGTCTTGACGACACCAACTGCTCTCAAAGTTGACAGCATCTCTGCTTGGGTCCACTACACCCACACACAGCCTGTGGGCCTGTTTGCCTTACGAGAAGAGTTCCTCCCCCAGTGGAAGGCTGAATTGGACAAAACTAACCCGCTCAAGCTAAAACTGAGAAGACAACAAAAGTATTCACATTCGGGCCGTGTTTATTGAACAAGTTAATGACCTTCATCAAGAGCCACATCAACACGGTGCAGCTCATGGTGCTCAGGTCCCAATATACAGCTCTGCCAGCAAACCCCTTAGCGGAAGAAAATATAGAGCTAGACCCATGATTGGGTCTGTCTTGGGACCTTGAGAAGGGGGGAATGAAGAACCTAAGCCAACCCATTTTGTTAAAAAAGACTCCATTTTAGAGTTTTGAGGAAAGAGTCTTTGGAAATCCCCTGACCTCACCCCACCACCTGCGAGCCAATCAGATCCCAGATCAGGATCTCCTGACTTTATGTTCAGGACTTATGACCTGCTCAGGAAATTCAAATTAAGCCCAGGAAATGAAAACCGATCAGAACCCAACACCTAACCCTTCCACAGAAGGTACTCCCAACCCAGAAACTCCCATTTTTAGAATTTTTCGTGCGAGAATACCCTATATAAGCAATGAAACCCAGAGTTTGAGGCTCCTCTCCTTAGCCGCTGCGTCGGTAACAGTGGGAGCCCCAGCTTGAGCTTGGTAATAAAAACTCTCTTGCTTTTGCATCTGATATCGGCTCCCTGGTGGTTATTTGGAGATTTCGCAACTTGGGCATAACAGGGCTATGTCATTCTTTTAAACGTTGTGCCCTACCCCCATCCCAAAAACATTCTGACCGCATGTGGCTTAGAAATGACAAAAGTAAGATCTGAAAACAGATTTGGTCAAATCAAAGGCTCTTGTTTCTTTTTATCAATGGTTCTCAAAGGTTAGGGCAATCAGAATCAACTGGAGGGTGTTAAAGCCATCAGAATAAGACCCAGTTTCCCCCTCAGTAAGTCTCTCCCATCAGGAAGCTTCCATAAGCCTCTTATCTTTCTCCATCAGAGGGCACACAGACTGAAAACCGCAATCACAGAAAAATAACCAATCTGATTACATGGACCACAGCCTTGTCTAACTCAAGGAAACTATGAACCATGCCATGCAGGGCCACCCAAGATGGATGGATCATGGTGGAGAGTTCTGACAAAAAAATGGGCCACTGGAGAAGGGAATGGCAAACCACTTCAGTATTCTTGCCTTGAGAAACCCATGAAGAGTATGAGTATGAAAAGGCAAAAAGATAGGACAGTGAAAGATGAACTAACTCCCCAGGTCAGTAGGTGCCCAATATGCTAATGGAGATCAGTGGAGAAATAACTCTAGAAAGAATGAAGGGATGGAGCCAAAGCAAAAACAACACCCAGTTGTGGATGTGACTGGTGATGGAAGGAAAGTCCAGTGCTGTAAAGAGCAATATTGCATAGGAACCTGGAATGTTAGGTCCATGAAGCAAGGCAAATTGGAAGTGGTCAAACAGGAGATGGCAAGAGTGAACGCTGACATTCTAGGACTGAGCAAACTGAAATGAACTGGAACAGGTGAATTTAACTCCGATGACCATTATGTCTACTACTGTGAGCAAGAATCCCTTGGATGAAACGGAGTAGCCTTTGTAGTCAACAAAAGAGTCTGAAATGCAGTACTTGGATGCAATCTCAAAAACAGCAGAATGATGTTTGTTCTTTTCCAAGGCAAACCATTCAATATCACGGTAATCCAAGCCTATGTCCCAACCAGTAACGCTGAAGAAGCTGAAGTTGAATGATTTTATGAAGACCTACAAGACCTTTTAGACCTAACACCCCCAAAATATGTCCTTTTCATTTTCATTCCAGGGGACTGGAATGCAAATGTAGGAAGTCAAGAAATACCTGGAGTAACAGGCAAATTTGGCCTTGGAGTACAGAATAAAGCAGGGCAAAGGCTGATAGAGTTTTGCCAAGAGAACACATTGGTCATGGCAAATACCCTCTTCCAACAACACAAGAGAAGACTCTACACATGGACATCACCAGATGGCCAACAAAAAAATCATTTTGATTATATGCTTTGCAGCCAAAGATGGAGAAGCTCTATACAGTCAGCAAAAACAAGACCAGGAGCTGACTGCGGTCAGATCATGAACTCCTTATTGCCAAATTCAGACTTCAATTGAAGAAAACGGGGAAAACCACTAGTCCATTCAGGTATGTCCTAAATAAAATCCCTTATGATTATACAGTAAAAGTTACAAATAGATTCAAGGGATTAGATCTGATAGACAGAGTGCCTGAAGAACTATGGACCTATGGATGGAAGTTCGTGACATTGTACAGGAGGCAATGATCAAGACCATCCCAAGAAAAAGAAATGCAAAAAGGCAAAATGGCTGTCTGAAGAGGCCATACAAATAGCTGTGAATAAAAAAGAGGTGAAAAGAAAATGAGAAAAGGAAAGATATAAGCATCTGAATGCAGAGTTCCAAAGAATAGCAAGGAGAAATAAGAAAGCCTTACTCAGTGATCATGGCAAAGAAATAGAAGAAAACAATAAATGGAAAAGACTAGAGATCTCTTCAAGAAAATTAGGGATACCAAGGGAACATTTCATGCAAAGATGGGCTCAATAAAGGACAGAAATGGTATGGACCTAACAGAAGCAGAAGATATTAAGAAGAGGTGGCAAGAATATACAGAAGAATTGTACAAAAAAGATTTTCATGACCAGGATAATCACGATGGTGTGATCACTCACCTAGAGCCAGACATCCTGGGATGTGAAGTCAAAGTGGGCCTTAGGAAGCATCACTATGAACAAAGCTAGTGGAGGTGATGGAATTCCAGCTTTTCAAATTCTGAAAGATGATGCTGTGAAAGTGTTGCACTCAATATGTCAGCAAATTTGGAAAACTCAGCAGTGGCCACAGGACTGGAAAAAGTCAGTTTTATTCCAGTCCCAAAGAAAGGCAATGTCAAAGAATGCTCAAACTATCGCACGATTGCACTCATCTCACACGCTAGTAAAGTAATGCTCAAAATTCTCCAAGCCGGGCTTCAAGAGTACGTGAACCGTGAACTTCCAAATGTTNCCGTCTAGTCAAGGCTATGGTTTTTCCTGTGGTCATGTATGGATGTGAGAGTTGGACTGTGAAGAAGGCTGAGAGCTGAAGAATTGATGCTTTTGAACTGTGATGTTGGAGAAGACTCTTGAGAGTCCCTTGGACTGCAAGGAGATCCAACCAGTCCACTATGAAGGAGATTAGCCCTGGGATTTCTTTGGAAGGAACGATGCTAAAGCTGAAACTCCAGTACTTTGGCCACCTCATGCAAAGAGTTGACTCATTGGAAAAGACTCTGATGCTGGGAGGGATTGGGGGCAGGAGGAGAAGGGGACGACCGAGGATGAGACGGCTGGATGGCATCACGGACTCGATGGACGTGAGTCTGAGTGAACTCTCGGAGACAGTGATGGACAAGGAGGCCTGGCATTCTGCGATTCAAGGGGTCGCAAAGAGTCGGACAAAACTGAGCGACTGAACTGAACTGGAAAAAAAGAGACAAACACATCCACATACATCTTTGCAAAACATATGAAATACCGGATAAAGAAAAATATATCTATACAGATTTAACATCAAAAAGAAGCTCCAGATGACCATGGAACAAAGTCTATAGGTTGAGAGGAGGGAAAACTTCGAGTCCCAAGACTTTTATACCTAGCCATATTGTCCTCTATGCGTGCAGGCCATAATAAACCAAAGATATTCTCTAGTATGCAATAAGGATAAAGAAAAATATATCTATACAGATTTAACATCAAAAAGAAGCTCCAGATGACCATGGAACAAAGTCTATAGGTTGAGAGGAGGGAAAACTTCGAGTCCCAAGACTTTTATACCTAGCCATATTGTCCTCTATGCGTGCAGGCCATAATAAACCAAAGATATTCTCTAGTATGCAATATTCCAACCATGTATCCTTTCTGCGAGGAATATCTGGGAATGTTTTTCAACCAACTATGAAATGGATCAAGAATAAGAATTTAAGAGGGGAAAGTCACAGAATAAACACACTGGTGATACGCACAGAAACCAGCAAATAGGGTTCCAATATGGTTCTAAAAGTGAAGGCAAAGGTTAGAATAATTTAAAAATGTTTGAAAGGGAGCATCAGACAATGTATCAGTTCAGTTCAGTTGCTCAGTCGTGTCCGACTCTTTGTGATAGGTATGTATAAATAATTATAAAATCTAGTCTGCAACTTTAGATCATATTAACAAAAACTAAGAATGCGGTGAGTAATACAACTCTTTGTCTTCAGTAAGTAGAACACCAAAGATGCTATTGCATGCTTGACCCTGATCAGTTCAGTTTAGTTCAGTCGCTCAGCCATGTCCGACTCTTTGCGACCCCATGAATTGCAGCACGCCAGGCCTCCCTGTCCATCACCAACTCCCAGAGTTCACTCAGACTCACATCCATTGAGTCCGTGATGCCATCCAGCCATCTCATCCTCTGTCATCCCCTTCTCCTCCTGCCTCCAATCCCTCCTAGCATCAGTCTTTTCCAATGAGTTAACTCCTATTAGATGAAGCAGTGCTTTTGAAAACCCCCAAAATAACCACAAAACTATAGAGAAGAGAAGAAATGGGTATAAGTAAGAAGATAGGAGAAAACACAAACTGGAAAACATAAGAGGCAACTGTGATAAATTCAGATCACAGAAGAGCCACTATGTAAAAGCAGAACAATGACTATAAACATATCCAACACGATTCATGGGGTCGCAAAGAGTCAGACACGACTGAGCGACTGAACTGAACTGAACACTCTTACTGAAAAATTAATTTTGAAACATTAAGTGATTGTTGGAGAGAGACTTGAACAAAATTAAAGCAATTCTTTAAAAGCTTAGTAAAGTAAGTAAAGTCGCTCAGTCGTGTCCGACTCTTTGCGACCCCGTGGACTACCAGGCTCCTCCGTCCACGGGATTCTCCAGGCAAGAATACTGGAGTGGGTTACCATTTCCTTTTCCAGGGGATCTTCCCGACCCAGGGATCGAACCCAGGTCTCCCGCATTGGAGGCAGACGCTTTAACCTCTGAGCCACCAATTGTAAGTTTGTCACTAGGTGACAAAGAAGTTCAAACGTAATAGAAAGTTTTTATTTTTTATTACGTCTTATTGAAATATGCAAAAACTGGAGAAATACAAAAAAGGACAGACAGAAATACAGAACTAGTAAAAGAATGCTAAATTAATTCCAAGGAGGTGAAACTGCACAGGCCACATTTCCTGACCACAATGTAATAAATATTATTATTAAACAAAAAAGAATGAAAATAAATGAAGTGCTTTCAATTCTAGAAGTTAGAAAATAAGGAAAATAAAACCCAAAGAAGGCTTGAGGAAATAATTAGTAACAGGTGTAGAAATTAATACAGTAGGATGCTGAAAAAGCTTCAAAGTTATAAATATACCCAAGAATTGAATCTCAGTAAAGCTCCCAAACCAACAAATACACACACACACACAGACAAAACACTGTTATGTCTAATAATGAATAAAAGAGAAAATAGACTCATTAGGAAGTAATGAGAAAGGGGTATAACCACAACCTAAAGAAGATTTTATAAATTACAAGGCTATCGTATACAGCTTTGGGCTGAAATCTTGGCCATCTGAATGAAACACATTCCTTGTTAGGGAAACATAAGGAACCAAAGTGAACTAAAGAAGCTATACCCAATCTGAATAGATAAAGAATCTTAAGAAATCTCTGGATCCAGATGGTTTCAGAGGCTGACTCCAAGCAAACATTTAAAGGACGTTTCACGCTCTTTGGTTAGAAAACAGAAAAAGAGGGAACACTAATAAGATGAACCACATAAAAGTGCCTAAAAATCGATCATTCCTCAACTTTAAAAGAAAAAAGCAATTTCATATGGTTTGATCTTAAATAAGCACTGCCGTGAACTTAGACACACAGAACCTGCACACCAGTGGTTAATCAGGTCTGATATTTTATGCCCTGAAGGCCCCCATTCTCTCTGGACCCAGGGCCCCGCCCCCTGCTCTGCACAGGAAGAAGGGGTGAGCAGGAAGCCCCACCCCCACCCCGGGGGGGATCCTGCGGGGCTAGAATTAAGGGTGTGCAGGGAATACTGGAAGATCTGCCGGGGCCCCTGCACCAGGGTTACCCTTCACCCCACCCTCCTCCCCCAGGAGAGAGGAGCTGCCAGGGAGGAGAGCTGGCACTGCCCATCTCCTCACCCGGACGTGCTCTGTCCCAGGGAGAGTGCAGAGACCCAGGGCCGCCATCTGTGGCGCGCAGCAGGCCCATCCTGGCTGGCTGGCATCCTGGCTCCTCCTGAGAGCAGCCAACCCTCCCTTTATTCCCCCCACCTGCTCCCCTGACCAACCAGCAGCCAAGAGCGGAGCAGGGAGCCCCTGCCGCCCCACACAGGCTCCATCCCAGTGTCTGGGCCCCTCCCTCCTCTTCCTCCACCTTGGGTAGCTCACCCTCTGTCCTGCCTCCTGTGCCCCAGGTGCCAAAAGTCCCGCTGGGCAGGGCTGCTCGCCGGATCGAGGCTCAACTCTAAGCATATGGCAGGCGGCGCCTGGCATCCCCTCCGTTGGAGCCAGGGGCGCTACAGCTGGTACCGCCCCTGGAGCAGGGTAGGGAGCTGGCCAGGTTCTCACTCCTGGCAGCACCCGGGTTCCTCTGCTTCTGGGCTGTTGGCTCGGAAAGGTGGGTGGTGGGAGCAAAGAGCGAGAGACATCCAGGCACTGAGGTCTATCCCAGGCAGTGGCTCCTGGAACTCCCAACCCCCATCCCACCTCCACTCCTGACCCCGCTGGGGACAGAGCTCAAGGGGGCGGGGCCACTTTGCCCACCAACAGGTGACAGAAGACAGGTGAGGCCAGTCTGCCCAGAGTTTTGGCTCTGCCTGACCTGGATCCACAAAACCACTTGGAACTCTGCAGGCCAGAGAGACCGGCTGTCTGTGTGTGTCGTTTTCACATGTAGAGGGTATCTGTAGGTTTCATAATGACTGTGTCAAGGCTGGAGGAGGCACTCCCCTCCAAGCCAGCCTTCACCCTCTGGGTCCTAGGCTGCCGGTAACTGACCCACTCCCCCCTAGGGAGACCAACTTCTGAGCACTTCCACCACAAGCACTTTGCCCTGGAGATGGCTGGAGTCCACAGGGCGCTCCCAAGCACCCAAGGTCTCTCCTGGCCTATACTGGTCTCGTATGCCCCCTCTATCACCTCCCAGCCCTGCCTGTCTCCACAGCATGACGTCCACTGAACTCTGGGGCAGAAAGGCCAAGGTCATCCCAAATGAGGCAGTCCCAAGTAATGGACTGTCATGAGGTGCCTTGTAAAGCTTTGGGGAGAAAACCAAAAGTATTTGCAACATAGAGAGCAAAGTGTGGGTGTCTCTAATATATAAAGAACTCTTCTGAATCAATAAGAAAAGACAAGCACCCTCACACTCCAAGGAGAGGAACAGGCAATTCACAAAAGAGGGGAGAAAGCAGACAAGGAGATGTTAATGATGCTCATCCTCAAATAATCAAAGAAACACATCTTTAATCAACAGAAATGTAAGGCCTTTGCCTAGGGAGGTGTCAAAGCAAACACTCAAACTGAGATAATGTGGCTGGGGTGCGAATCAGTACCAACTTCCCTAGTGTAACTGCCACAGAAAGTCAAAACCCTGGAGAGCATACACCCTTGATTGCAGCAGCCCCATTTCTAAGAATGTATCATTCCTTCATACACTTCAAAGTCTGGCCAAGAGACTTCCACATGGCTGGCTCTGGGAGGTGCTAGGTGTGGCTCATGGAATGGTCAGGGTGGCCTTATAGCGGGAGAGAACATGTCAGTGACATGAATGTAACCACAGTCAAAAGAGTGACACACAAAATGAAGATTGCCCAGCGTGCATGCCTTAGCAGAGGATGGAGTTGGGGGTGCAGGTGGAGATCGCGTTGGATGTGAAGCCACCGTGAGAAGTTATCGGAGGACGAGGGAGGAGCTCTGTGAGGCAGCCAGGCCAGGAAAGGGCGGGGCAGGACCGAAGCACCAACAGAAGATGAGCCTGGAGCCAGGGGTGGGGGGTGGGCAGCCCGAGATTAGACTGCATGGTTCGTGGGGTCCCTAGGTTCTTGTCAACCATGGGAGGGGTTTGAATTCTATTCTAGAAGAATACACTGTGCACCAGAATGCAGGGAGGAGGGACTGCAGCTGGTTTCTGTATACTCCTGCTTCATCTTATCTGTATGTTTAACTTTACGATAACAAATACACCATTTTGGTATTGGAAGGAAAACACTAAACAACATTCGGAGGTGAGCCTCTTCTTCAGTGAGGATGGGGGAGGAATCCCATAGTGACATTACATTCCTATTCAGCGAGGTGATGTTTCTATTCCTTTTTTTAAATGCTTTTTATTTTATTTTCGGCTGTGCTGGGTCTTCGCTGCTGGACACAGACTTCCTCTAGGTGCAGCGAACAGGGGCCACTCTCTAGCTGCGGTATTCAGGCTTCTCGTTGCAGTAACTTTCCTCTTGTTTCAGAACATGGGCTCTGGGGCGTGCAGACTTCAGGAGTTGTGGGACCTGGGCCTAGTTATCCTGCAGCATGCGTAATCTTCCCAGATCAGGGATCATGCCTGTGTTCCCTGGCATTGGCAAGTGGACCCTTAACCAGTAGACCACCAGAGAAGTCCTTAACTTTTTAAATTNTATTTTATGCCCTGAAGGCCCCCATTCTCTCTGGACCCAGGGCCCCGCCCCCTGCTCTGCACAGGAAGAAGGGGTGAGCAGGAAGCCCCACCCCCACCCCGGGGGGGATCCTGCGGGGCTAGAATTAAGGGTGTGCAGGGAATACTGGAAGATCTGCCGGGGCCCCTGCACCAGGGTTACCCTTCACCCCACCCTCCTCCCCCAGGAGAGAGGAGCTGCCAGGGAGGAGAGCTGGCACTGCCCATCTCCTCACCCGGACGTGCTCTGTCCCAGGGAGAGTGCAGAGACCCAGGGCCGCCATCTGTGGCGCGCAGCAGGCCCATCCTGGCTGGCTGGCATCCTGGCTCCTCCTGAGAGCAGCCAACCCTCCCTTTATTCCCCCCACCTGCTCCCCTGACCAACCAGCAGCCAAGAGCGGAGCAGGGAGCCCCTGCCGCCCCACACAGGCTCCATCCCAGTGTCTGGGCCCCTCCCTCCTCTTCCTCCACCTTGGGTAGCTCACCCTCTGTCCTGCCTCCTGTGCCCCAGGTGCCAAAAGTCCCGCTGGGCAGGGCTGCTCGCCGGATCGAGGCTCAACTCTAAGCATATGGCAGGCGGCGCCTGGCATCCCCTCCGTTGGAGCCAGGGGCGCTGCAGCTGGTACCGCCCCTGGAGCAGGGTAGGGAGCTGGCCAGGTTCTCACTCCTGGCAGCACCCGGGTTCCTCTGCTTCTGGGCTGTTGGCTCGGAAAGGTGGGTGGTGGGAGCAAAGAGCGAGAGACATCCAGGCACTGAGGTCTATCCCAGGCAGTGGCTCCTGGAACTCCCAACCCCCATCCCACCTCCACTCCTGACCCCGCTGGGGACAGAGCTCAAGGGGGCGGGGCCACTTTGCCCACCAACAGGTGACAGAAGACAGGTGAGGCCAGTCTGCCCAGAGTTTTGGCTCTGCCTGACCTGGATCCACAAAACCACTTGGAACTCTGCAGGCCAGAGAGACCGGCTGTCTGTGTGTGTCGTTTTCACATGTAGAGGGTATCTGTAGGTTTCATAATGACTGTGTCAAGGCTGGAGGAGGCACTCCCCTCCAAGCCAGCCTTCACCCTCTGGGTCCTAGGCTGCCGGTAACTGACCCACTCCCCCTAGGGAGACCAACTTCTGAGCACTTCCACCACAAGCACTTTGCCCTGGAGATGGCTGGAGTCCACAGGGCGCTCCCAAGCACCCAAGGTCTCTCCTGGCCTATACTGGTCTCGTATGCCCCCTCTATCACCTCCCAGCCCTGCCTGTCTCCACAGCATGACGTCCACTGAACTCTGGGGCAGAAAGGCCAAGGTCATCCCAAATGAGGCAGTCCCAAGTAATGGACTGTCATGAGGTGCCTTGTAAAGCTTTGGGGAGAAAACCAAAAGTATTTGCAACATAGAGAGCAAAGTGTGGGTGTCTCTAATATATAAAGAACTCTTCTGAATCAATAAGAAAAGACAAGCACCCTCACACTCCAAGGAGAGGAACAGGCAATTCACAAAAGAGGGGAGAAAGCAGACAAGGAGATGTTAATGATGCTCATCCTCAAATAATCAAAGAAACACATCTTTAATCAACAGAAATGTAAGGCCTTTGCCTAGGGAGGTGTCAAAGCAAACACTCAAACTGAGATAATGTGGCTGGGGTGCGAATCAGTACCAACTTCCCTAGTGTAACTGCCACAGAAAGTCAAAACCCTGGACAGCATACACCCTTGACTGCAGCAGCCCCATTTCTAAGAATGTATCATTCCTTCATACACTTCAAAGTCTGGCCAAGAGACTTCCACATGGCTGGCTCTGGGAGGTGCTAGGTGTGGCTCATGGAATGGTCAGGGTGGCCTTATAGCGGGAGAGAACATGTCAGTGACATGAATGTAACCACAGTCAAAAGAGTGACACACAAAATGAAGATTGCCCAGCGTGCATGCCTTAGCAGAG
Source organism: Oreotragus oreotragus (assembly GCA_006410675.1). Taxonomy (NCBI): domain Eukaryota; kingdom Metazoa; phylum Chordata; class Mammalia; order Artiodactyla; family Bovidae; genus Oreotragus; species Oreotragus oreotragus. The sequence continues at coordinate 699,452 of SJYX01000281.1, read as the reverse complement.
GATGGAGTTGGGGGTGCAGGTGGAGATCGCGTTGGATGTGAAGCCACCGTGAGAAGTTATCGGAGGACGAGGGAGGAGCTCTGTGAGGCAGCCAGGCCAGGAAAGGGCGGGGCAGGACCGAAGCACCAACAGAAGATGAGCCTGGAGCCAGGGGTGGGGGGTGGGCAGCCCGAGATTAGACTGCATGGTTCGTGGGGTCCCTAGGTTCTTGTCAACCATGGGAGGGGTTTGAATTCTATTCTAGAAGAATACACTGTGCACCAGAATGCAGGGAGGAGGGACTGCAGCTGGTTTCTGTATACTCCTGCTTCATCTTATCTGTATGTTTAACTTTACGATAACAAATACACCATTTTGGTATTGGAAGGAAAACACTAAACAACATTCGGAGGTGAGCCTCTTCTTCAGTGAGGATGGGGGAGGAATCCCATAATGACATTACATTCCTATTCAGCGAGGTGATGTTACTATTCCTTTTTTTAAATGCTTTTTATTGTATTTTCGGCTGTGCTGGGTCTTCGCTGCTGGACACAGACTTCCTCTAGGTGCAGCGAACAGGGGCCACTCTCTAGCTGCGGTATTCAGGCTTCTCGTTGCAGTAACTTTCCTCTTGTTTCAGAACATGGGCTCTGGGGCGTGCAGACTTCAGGAGTTGTGGGACCTGGGCCTAGTTATCCTGCAGCATGCGTAATCTTCCCAGATCAGGGATCATGCCTGTGTTCCCTGGCATTGGCAAGTGGACCCTTAACCAGTAGACCACCAGAGAAGTCCTTAACTTTTTAAATTTAAAAAAAAAAAAAAAAGCATACTTTTGGCCCCACCACTTGGGATATGGGATCTTAGCTCTCTAACCAGGGACTGAATGCTGGCCTTCTCCACCGGAAGTGCTACAGGGCTTCTACTGCTGGTGGGGGCAGGGTGGGCGAGGCTGTGTGTCTGTCCTCTCTTTCCCTCACAAGGAGTGAGTGGTGGCTGGGACAGAGGGCCACGAAAGCTCCCTGAGAAGGTGACGCGGCACTAAGACCCAGGCAGTGCGAGTGAGGCAGGACAACAAGGCCCCTGGGGAAGAGGGTTTCCAGCAGGAAGGACAGTTTGTGCAACGGCCCTGAGGCAGGATCGAGCCTGGCAGAGTCCAGGTCTGAATGAAAGCCAGGAAGTTTCACACAGAGTGAGCGAGGGGAGGAGCAGAGAAGAAAAGTCACACCAGCTTGGACGGGCAGGGCAGAGCTGGATAAGGTTTGGATTCTGTGTAAATATAATACAAAGCCACCAGAGGCTTCCAGCCTTCCTCCTGGGCCCTCAAGCACAGCAGGGCGCCCTCTATGCACTCAGCACTCAGGACGTGGTCTAGAATTAGCTGTCTGCCTCCTCACCCAGCAGGGAATTGGAAGCTTGGTTCCCAGCACCTGGTGTGGGGAGGTCACCACTGAACTCCCATGGAACTCACTGGAACGTAAACTCTGGGTTCCCCCCAAGCCCGTGTCCACAAACAGTGCAAAACAAGGTGAACGCATTGTAAAGCAACTTTCCTTCAATTAAAAAAAAAAAATTTTTTTTAAGCTGAATGCAGTTGCCCCTGTGAGATACCAAGACTGCTCAGACAAACTTCCAAATCAGGCTCCCCAAACAAAAGACAAGCATCTTTCTCGATTATTCTGGTGACACCCATGAGAAAGCCTGGGCATTCAGGCATCTTTTAAATCTGCTAAGCTCTTTGACAACAAAGAGGGCATGATCTGGGCTGGCGAGGGCCTGAGTGACTCCAGAAATCGGGGGGGTCCTGATGCCTCTGCCAGGAGGCACAGCGGACACCGGAAGCAGCACCCTGAGCTCTGGATGTGCAGGCTTTGCCCGTTCTCTTTGGGAGGTGGAGTGTCTGTAAGACAGGCTGCCTCTGCCTGGGACCCCAGGATACAACCTGGTGCACCGATAGGCAGGGCCTGTCTCAGAATGTGTGTGTGTGTGCTCAGTCATGTCCAACTCGTGGAGACCCCACAGACTGCAACCCACCAGGCTCCTCTGTCCAGGCAAAAATACTGGAGTGCGTCGCCGTTTCCTCCTCCAGAGGATCTTCCCAACCCAGGGACTGAACCCACAGCTCCAGAGACTCCTGCATTGGCAGGCAGGTTCTTTACCACTGAACCGCCTGGGAAGCCCTATCTCAAAATACAGATGGGAAAACAGATGGGGATCAGGGCCATGGGATGGAGGGAGGAGCAGTCAGCAGGAAGGCTATGGAGGAACTCCAAACACTGGCTTCTCGACTCTTAAGCTGTGTGTCCTTGGGCTTGTGACTGCACATCTCTGAACCTCAGAGTCCTCATTTATTTTATTTTTTATTATCCAGACTTATTTTGTTGCTGTTGTAGTTGCTTTACAATGTTGTGTTAGTTTCAGGCATATAGCAAAGTGAATCAGCTATACACATACCCACTCTTTACTGGATTCTTTCCCTATATACCTTATTTACTAAATAGGGTAAGAGCATGTAATCCTTTGAGGTGCTAACAAGATGAAGCCTAACAAACTCTTAAAAATGTTACCTGTTATTATTTTTGCTATACTTCAGGAGCCATGACAAGAAAACCAATCTTGTATTCTTGGCACACCTTATTAAAAAAAAAAAAATTTTTTTTTATTTCTCACTCTGTGTATCACATGTACTGACTGATGTTTGGCTGCCCCCAAAGGCAAACCCATCTTGAGAGGATCTGGTCTCCCACCCCCAGGACTGTCACAGTGCAGTCTCACAGTTTTCCAGCATGGTTTGTTTATTGTCTGCCTCCCTCCCTGAAGGCAGGGGCCACTGCCTCATCCACTGCTCTCCCCAGGGCCTGGGATACTTACAAGCTCTCAATAAATATTTGTTGAATAAGCGGGGGACTCAGCCACCCCCACCATGTGGCAAAGTGACCCTTAGCCCCAGCAATCCCCACAGGGCCCCAGTCCAAGGGTGAAGACCCGAGGCCTGCCGGGGAAGAAGCCGCCCTGAGGACAGAGTCTGTGTAAACAGCAGGAGAGCAAAGGCCTGAAGCAGGATTCTGAAGGGCGGAAAAAGACAATTCTGGAAAACGCTGTGAAACACAAAAAGCCAAAGCTTGGCGAGAGCAGCTCCTCTCCTGGGCAGGACAGCAGGAGCCGGCAAGCCTTCCCTCTCCAGGGACTTTGGAAGGTCTTCGGTGTTTTGTTTGGACTTTAATAACAGAGATTCAAAACCTGCTGCCTTATGATGAAAATATATTTGCTGATTGAACATCCCGGGCCTGGGATTAGGAGGGCAACCCTGGTAGGAGGGGCCAAGGAGGGTCAGTGCTGGGTGGGGCTTTCCTCTGGGAAGGTGCAGCCCCTCCCAGGCCATTGCCTTGGAAGCCTGTCCTGCCTGGAGCATTGGGACCCCCAAAGGGCACAGGCAGGGAGCTGCTGATGGAACAGATAAGCTGGGCTGGGCCTTCAGAGGGGAGACCAGCATGCCAGGTTTTTTTCCTCTTCTGCAGGCCAGCCTGTGAAAAGGGTCAACCTACCCCAGTCCCATCCCTGCCGGGCAGAGTGGCCTGCAGTCTGGTTTGGGGGTGGGGTGACCAGGCTGGAAGAGGTTGGGGGGCTGCATCAGCCTCATGAGGTGGGGAGCAGCCCCTCTTCCCCACTTGGAACAAGAGGGTGCCAGGAGTCCCCAGCACGCTCTTTCTTCTTGCTGAACAAGATGGATTGGAAAACAAATTGGCTCAAATAAAGCATGTAATTAGATTAAAGCCTCTTGCCCAGTGCCTGGGGGACTGCAAAAGCCCTCTCGACTGGAGGCGGCAGACCTCGGCAAGCTCAACCAGGGCCTGGACATCGAGAATTTTCTCTCAGCCCTCAGCTGCCCATGGCCAGTCCTTCCCAGCTGGGGCGAACTACACCAGGGGCTTCATTCTATCCCAGAGGTGGTCCCCGGTCCAGCACTGCCACCAGCCCCACAGGCCTGGGGTCCCCTCTCTCCTGCCTGCAGACCCCACCTCAGCCTCAGAGGGCGGCTGTGTCCAATACTCGAGCCCCACAGCAGCTCAGCTGAACAGCTGAGTGGGTGACTATACCTGGACAGTAGCCGCCAGAGCACTTTCCACCTACGACCCCATTTGAGCTGTACAATGACCGGTAAGGAAGTCAGGCAGGTGGCATTAGGACCACCATTTCTATTATACATGAGAACACAGGCCCATGATGCACGTCCACTGAGGACACTTTCCCTGTCACCAACTGCCCCTCACTCCAGGTCAGGGCCACCCAGAGGGGTCTTTGTCCCCAAAGCCTTGGGCAACCTGATGACTGAGCAGTGACCCTTAACCTCCCCTGCCTCTGATGCAGGAACGCCCATTCTCAAGGGACCATGCTCTCGGCTTCCTGTCCTCAGGCAGAGTCCCTCTGCCCAAACCCCCCACCCGCAGACATCCCATCACAGCCCTTCCCATTGAGTCAGCGTCCATCACCATGCCCAGTCCCTCCTCCCACCAGCCATGCCCTTAGGGAACACAGCCTGGGGGCTGTGATCACAGGTTGCCAGGGGAAGGCAGGAGCAGGCAGACCAAGTCAGGAGGTGCTGCACCCAGGGAGATTTCTTTTCCTACAACTGCTTCTGATGTAGTTCCCCATCAAAATAGCAGATGAGCTTCTGGCCCTCAGAAGCGGATGAAAGCCTTGGCAGAGAAAGCAGGTAGGACACTCTGGAGTCCTAGTTTGAAAAGGCTTGACGAGGAGCAACTTATCTCTAGAATAAACACGATGGCTGCCCAAGAAGACAGTGATTGGGAGCAAGCGTGGAAGCAAGAAAAGCAATTAGACAGCACGCACGCTTAATTTCCATGTCCAAGCTCATGGCAGACATTACTAATCCACCTCAGAACCCAGAGGCCCAGAACTCAATCAGGTGCTCTTGCTGCTCAGTGAGAAAGCTGTCACACTTCTACCAGGTGGCACTAGTGGTAAAGAACAATGCAAGAGACACAGGTTTGATCCCTGAGTTGGGAAGATCCCCTGGAGAAGGAAATGGCAACCCTCTCCAGGATTCTGGCCTGGAGAATCTCATGGATAGAGAAGCCTGGTGGGCTACAGTCCATGGGGTGGCAAAGAGTCAGACACGACTGAGCAACTCAGCACTCCTGCCATTCCTGGTTTATTCTGCCACTTGTCACCAACTGATAGACTGGAGACAGGCCACGGAATCCCCCTTATGGGAGCTGAAAGTGGGATCTTAAGAGGCGGTTCACCCTTGCGCCTCCTGGTTCCATCCCAGCGTCTGAATCGGCCTCACCTCTGACCCTAGGGTTGTACAGGATGTTCATCACCTGAGCCTCACCTATTCTGTAACGGCACCCCCCACATCCTTAGTTCCACCTTCTGGAACAGCCCAGCACAAGCCTACCTATCACCTGTTTAGCCAACAGATCAGCCCTCAAGACTTCGGGGAAAGCACCCTGCCCTCCCAAGCATCTCCGTTTCTTCAGACTCCGAGAACATGGCTTCCTGAACCCTCATCATGCCGGTCTTTCTTAACCTCTCTGTCCCTCAGCTGTCTGATGTGAGAACTGAAGAGGCTAATCCTGTCTCTATCCACATTGGGTGTGGAAACACTTCCAGACTGTGAAGCCCTACCTGCCTGGAGGCCACCTGTCTGTTCCTCTCAGTTCTTTGGGATACAGGTGAGAACACAGAAGGGAGAGTTTGGAAGCAGCCAAATTACAAATTACTAGGGGACGACAGAGGATGAGACGGTTGGATGGCATCACCAGCTCGATGGACATGAGTTTGAGCAAGCTCCAGGAGTTGGCAATGGACAGAGAAGCCTGGCAGGCTGCAGTCCAGGGGGTCGCAAAGAGTCAGACACAACTGAGCAACCAAACTGAAGTTACTACCACAAAGGAAATCCCTCTGGATCTTCATTCAGAGCTTAACCATCCTTAATTCACAAACACTGATAATAAATGTCATTATCAGACGAGATGGTTGGATGGCATCACCAATTCAACGGACATGAGTTTAAGCCAACTCCGGGAGACGGTGAAGGACAGGGAAGCCTGGTGTGCTGCAGTCCATGCAGTTGCGTCACAAAGAGTTGGATGCAACTGAGTGACTGAACAGACACCGCCATTCCCAGAACACAGAACCGTGGGATCTACTTATTTAAAGGGCAGGGAGAACTTTCTGAAGATTCACCCACTGGCAGGAGGAAGGAATGCCTAGCGGAGAGCAAGAAAGAGACAGAAAACTGTGAAACTATGAACGACAGATGTAGAATACCTAAGGGCCATTTTGAATAGAGGCCAACACTCCTAAATGGCTGAAAAAGCTTCTTTACAGTATAATCCCTTTTTTGCAATGGCTGTATCATCCTGAGACATTAAATCATGTTCAATGTGCATTGCTGAATATGGCAGGAAAGCTGGCAATACACTTGGGAAAGATTTCCGTGCAAAATGGTTTTTTAAAAAAGTTACATGGCATTTCAACGAATTATGGCATCTGAAAACTGTATTTATGGGGGTTGTGCATTCCACAAAAATGCAAGAACCATGGCAGATACTGAAACCCTCCCTTGTCAAGACCAGACTCCGCTACCCTCTCAAGTGGAGAATGAAGAGACATTTGCTTTGGGGAAAGAAAGGATTCTGGTTATACTTTGGGTCACCAGCACAGACCCCATGCCTCCCATGGAAGGTGCTAGAATCTTCACATTCCAGGCAGAAGCATGGCTGTCCTCCCCAAGAGCCACTGCAGAGCCTAGAGGGTGGTGGTCACCAAGAGGCCAGTGGACTTCACCCCTGCCCTGCCCTCCCTGCCTGGACACGTTCAGGTTTAATAAGACAGTTAAAGTCATCTTCCATACCAGGCTTCTGTTTCTTACCCATCTCTTCTGCCCCAGGAGCCCCCTAGGCGTGGAATTCCCAGTCAAGAGCTCCACATCTGTCTCCCTGTTGTCCAGGGCACCCTCTGAGCCTCTGCTGCCCCACTCCCACCCACAGACCAGAGCGTACTGGAACCAGAGGACGGTGTGTCTCAGAGGTCCAAGCATGGCTGTGGACCCCACAGACCTCCCAGAGCTGCTCTGACCCACTGCTGGGAAGTTCACACTGGGAGAAGCATCCAGTGCGATTCTGGTAGCCAACAGACTAACCGGCTTTCACCCACAGTGAGGCCAGATGTGTAGTTCTGTTCCTATACCCTCAAGCACCAGCTCCCATTGGAAGCCAGGAAATACCTATCTGGGCCCTGGGACAAGCTAACTGAGACCCTCCTGATCTCATATGCCTCCACCCTCTGAAGTCAGGCTTCACGAAAGCCCTGAGGTCCCAACCACCCTCTTCCCTCCCCTCCCCACTACAACATATGCACTGAAGCCCTGAGCCACAGAACAGGTTCCAACATCTTTTGTCAAGGATCGAACACCTGTACGAGGTGGGCACTGTGAAGCCCAGCAGAGAGCTCAGGTAAGAGATTCCTACGTGCTTGAAGATGCGCTTGCCTGTTGGATGAAGGAAGTCTGATTGCAGCAGACGGCGGCAGGGTCCCCACCTCTAGGAGGAAAAGACATGGAAGCCAAATCCACATCAGAGCCAGAGGAATACAGCCCCCCCAAACTGGTCTATTTCCCAAGATGCAAATTCTGCCACATGAGACAGACTTCCCAGAAGTTTTGCTTGAAGACTCCAAACTTCTCACCCTGCCATGGGTTCTCCTTATCTGCCATCAGTGCCATGGGGAAAGAGCAGCCCAACCGAGGGGTGACGAGCCACCTGGGACTTGAGGCTTTGAGTGAGTGCAGAACAGAGCCAGCAGGCTCTCAACAAAGCCTGACACTGGGAGGCCCAGAGACGGCCATGGGGGCATCTGCCGACATGTAAATCCTTGGTTCTGCTCCAACATTCTGACTTAGAGTCATCTATCTGTGCATCTTTCTCACGTAAACCACAGTCCCCTGAATTCGAGACTCCACGTTCCATCATCTCTGGAACCCCAGCCCCTAATACAGGCCCTCAATAAATGTGCCTCTGATGAATGAATGGAAAGAGAATGAATCAACAGACAAGCGCACAAACCCTTGGCTTGGCATTCCCAGGGAGTGCTGAGAGTTGGCAGTGGGGTGGGGTGGGACAATCAAAACCACCCCCAAGCCTGGCTGGACAAGAAATCCCCATTTTTCAGGCTATAGCCCGGAGGAGGCCAAGGGAAGGATTTATAGAGCATGGGATCAGTATTTCATAAACCCTTCCGAACTGTAGAAAAGGCTGCACCTGCCTCCGTCCGTCTGCGGCCGCTAATCCCCTGTAACAGTTCCGCGCCCTCCTTTCTGTCTGCTGTGTGGAGGGCAGGGCCAGCCTGTGTATTGGCCTTTAACAAGCTGAAGCCATCGGGGCCCTGCATTCACTGCTGTCTGCTCCCACAGGGCCAGCCCCACGGGGTCTCCTTGTCGGCTCTGCGAGTGAACAGGGGATTTTGTGTTCAGCCGGGGAAACAAAGCTGTCCCAACGGGGATCCAGTTGGCCGTGGACACGCTTCTCCAGCGAGAGCCAGCAGTGGACACAGCCTGGAGCTGCCGTCCGTCAGCACTGAAGGGCGATTCAGTGGCGCAGAGGAGGGAGGAGAAGCCAGGCTCCCTGGGAAGGTCAGGAAAGAGAGCGAAGCTGGTGGCCCTGCAGTATTCACCCCACTGGTTGGCTGGCTGGCCAGTGAGCCCAGCTAGTTAGGCCAGTGCCAGTGCAGTCACACCTCTGCTGAGTTCCCTGGGTGGGCTACACCCCAACCTGGGCAGCTGTGCAGGCAGGATGTCTACCCCTTGGCCAAGACTGGGCTTACCTGTTTCCTACACAGAGAAAAAGGCCCTCAAAGCTCACCATCACTTTCTCATGCTAGTAACAGTGGCACCCTGATGACAGGTGGGCCACAGATGCCCCAAAGTCTGCAGAGTGAACAAAAAAAGTCTACAGGGAAGACTGTATATAGTTTCCAAACACCTTTATAGTTGCCTCCTGGGCTTAGAGACTACATTACCCAGCACCCCTTGCAGTTAGGTGTGGTCATGTGACTAAGTTCAGCTCTGGGATGCAGATGTTTTCAGGCCTGGCCTGGAGAGTGATGCCATAGTACTCTCTTTTCCAAACCAATGACCCTGAGGCTTCAGGGGATGGAAGAGCCACATGACAGAAGGAGCCTGGACCTTGGATTCACTGCTTAGAAGGGAGCTGCCCAGCCAGGAACACCTGCAATGGACTGTTGGGGATGCTTGTTACAGCACAGAGCCCGCTCTGACCACACACCATTGGTGAGAAGTAAACAGTCTGAATCAGGATGGTAGCAGCAGTGTGTGTGTGGCAGAGGGGAGAGATTTGAGGGAGATTGCAAGACTGTCTGTACTGAGTGACTGGTCAGGGGTCAAGAGGGAGGGCACGGGCTCCAGAGAATAACCACCAGGACTTTCCACAGTAGAGCTGTTGGAGAGTTAACGAAACAGAAATCCACTGATGAGACCCCCTTTCCTGGGCCAGTGCACCCACCTCCAGCTGCTGCAGGAGCTGGTGGCCACAAGCTCACACTTGCACTTTCTCTGAAGCTTTGCCCTCGGCTGATGGAAACTGCTTTGCTTGGAAATATCCATATATCCCATCCCAGGAAGAAGTCTACTGCCAATGGCCAGCATTGTGGGCAGGTATAACAAACCAGCTAATCCTAAAGGAAATCAACCCTGAATATTCATTGGAAGGACTGGAGGTGAAGCTCCAATACTTTGGCCACCTGATGCAAAGGGCTGAATCATTAGAAAAGGCATTGATGCTGGGAAAGATTGAAGGCAAAAGGAGAAGGGGGCAGCAGAGGATGAGATGGTTAGACAGCATCACCAGCTCAATGGACATGAATTTGAGCAAACTCTGGGAGATAGTGAAGGACAGGGAAGCCTGGCGTGCTGCAGTCCATGGGGCTGCAACGAGTCAGACATGACTTAGTGACTGAACAACATAACTACCCAGCCCTTTTGCTTGTATGCAGGACAACTTCTTCGGGTTCTTTGGGGTGACTCACTGTCCAGAGTACCCATGGAGACAGGCTGAGGCCAATCTTCTGAAGCCACACTTTTCCTAGTTTTCTCCACCCTGTCCCACTCCCCTCACTGTTACTGGTTTCTCCCGAGAACATCATCTCAATAAATCGCCAGCACAAGAATCCCTGTCGTGGGGCCCCAGACAGTCCAAAAGAGCAGCTGGCATTGTGCCTTATCCCTGTCCACAGCAGTACATTCACCACAAAAGAGGAGGAAGGTCACAAATGAAGTATAGAGCCAGGACAATCCTGGATTATCAGCCCTAAAAGGATGGCCACTTTCTTAGCGCTCTCTCCGTCTGGTGAAGATGTCCTCGCCTTCAGGGAGGTTTCAGATGCTAAACTATGACGTCTCAACCCTGGGACTGAAGGAGGTGGCCTCACGGGACAGAAGGAAGGCTTGGCCAGAAAACTAGGGCCATGTTCCCCCTGCTGGGGGAGGAGGATAAGATGGCAGTGAGTGAAAATCTAACCCGTCCTGGCTCAAAGGAAATTTTAAAGCAGCTTCACTAAATCTGCTGCCCCAAACCCTTAAGAATTTCTCACCTCTCTTCAACAAGAGGAATCTTCCAAGCCCCCATGCTGATATTTCTCCACAATTTGAAAGGGTGCTGGCTTGAGACAGTACGGTACGTGGGGAGATGGGAGACCTGGGTCCTCACCTGGGTTCCGCCATCAACCCACTGTGTAACCTCAGCCGTCATTGGCCTCAGGGGCTCAGTTTTCCCACTTGTCAAATGGGGAAGCCAGACTGGATGCACTAAGTCCAGATTCCATATTGCTATCAGGGGAGCAAAATTCCAGTCTCGGGAGGTTTCTGGGGAGAAATGCTGAGAAATGTGTAACCACCAGTTCCCTGGGAAGAAAAAGCCTTGATTCACAGCTTGAGCCATTTTCCAAGGTGTAAATATTCCCACCACAGCCAATTTCAAACTGCCAGCACCATGCCCTGAATGCAGAGTTGGAAGAGATGCCAGCAGACAGCTCTCGTGAGCAGGTGTGTGGCAGCTCCAGCACACCACCAATTCTCAGACAAGTCTTTGCACAAAATAAATTTGTTTCAGACCCTGATTCATTTCTAACCTCTGCAAACAGAACAGCTCTCTCCTTTCCTTGATCCTACAACACACTTTACTCTTGAGCAGATCCCACAAAACAATGCAAGTCACACAGGCCACCACCTCTCCTGGGAAGCAGCTGACCTCTCCTTTGGAAGGAACTGGAAGAGGGCAGGGGTCCCCGGAGCCTCCTCAGATTCAGGTCCATGGCTCTAACTGAACTAAAGCTCTGAGGGCCCCTGATCTGTGTGGGTATGTCTTGGGGTAGAGTGGGACCAGCTTCATAAGCCCCGCCCATAGGTTTAGAAACAGTGGGACAAGCAGCAGAGAAGAGTCCTGCTTGACAGGAGGTCGGGGGTGGGGGGTAGTGGGGACAGTCCCTCATGCATATCAGATGGTAGGGGGCAGTTGGTAGCCTCTCCCACCTCAAGACCATACTGTTCCTTCCAGTACTGAAGCTCTACGTCCATAGCCAGGGAGGACGGTGGATAATGGGCAGGCGATGTCCCGTCCATTCTCCTCTTCACCTTTCTTCCCCTCGGTCTGGGTACACTTCCTGGTCCAAATCCCACAGATCCCCTCAACACAACCTTGAAAGAGCCCCCAGCAACCATTTGTGACCAAAAGGCCCCAGAATCACTGTCTGCCAACCAGCCAGGATGTGGAAATACTGAGTGGGAGGGGACTGAACAGATCATCAGCCCAGTGGCTTCATTTCAATAGCAAGACAGATCCCGGAGCTATCAAGTGGTTTGCAGGACACGTTCATTGAGTCACTGGTGTAGGGGAGGGTCATCTCTGTTTTAAAGTAAATGATGGCATTTAAGAATGCTGTCATCCCTGCTTGCCATGGACTGAACTGTGTCTAACCCTCATTCCCGTGTTGAAGCCCGAACCCCCAAAGTGATGGTATTTGGAAGTGGGGCCTTTGGGGAGTAATTAGGGTTTGATGAGGTCATGAAGGTGAGGCCCATGAGGGTGGAATCACGGCCCTTAGAAGAAGAGACATCAGAGAGCTCTCTCCCCACCAAGTGAGCACACAGCAAGCAGTCGGCAGTCTGTAAGCCAGGAAGAGGCTCTTTGCCAAAACTGGACCATGTCAGCACCCTGAACGTGAACTTCTGGCCTCTGGAACTTTGAGAAAGTTAAACTTCTGTTGTTTAAGACATCCAGTCTATGGTGTTTTGTTAGGGCAGCCCAACTGAACTAATACACTACTACTATTACTATTATTGCTTTAGGTCTGGAGTAGCTTTTTGTCTTCTTGACTGTGCAGGCTTCTCTCTAGTTGCAGTGAATGGGGGCTACTTCTCATGGGGGTGCACAGGCTTCGCAGGCTTCAGTAGTTGTGGCATAGGGACTTAGTTGCCCTGTGGCAACTGGAATATTCCTGGACCAGGGATCAAACCCCCGTCCCCTGCATTGGCAGGCAGATTCTTAACCACTGGACCACCAGCAAAGTCCAAGTCTGGAGTAGATTTAAACCTGGCAGGGTATTTAAGAAATCAGAGGGACCACTTCTGGGGTTGGTGGGGTGGGGGGCTTTACTAACTTCAGTAGCAAGAGAGGTTTCACAGGGGACAAACCCAAGAGCAAGCAGAGAGGGGGACTGACCGTGATGCCTGACATCCCCGGCCGCCACAGGAATCCCAAGGGAGGTTCCAGGCACAGCTCTGGGCAGGAGCCGCCCCTCGGGGTGGGGGTTGGGGTGTCTCAGCCTCCGTCCCACCTCAGCCAGCTCTGCAGCCTGCATGCCCCCAACCCCCCAGCCTCAGCAACAAGGACCCTGTGACATCCGCCTGACACAGGGGCGGGCCCCAGGGATTCCAAGCCTCTCTCTCACTGACACCTGTCACTTGTCCCATCCCCACCAGCCACCCTGCCTTGAGTCCCCAGTGGGAAGAGCCTCCAGAAGGGCTGAATATTCCACCCCCATGTGCTCCCCTGGCCTCTGGGGGCTCATCCCTTTATCTTCCTCCAAGGCTGGTGGCAGCTCCACCTGCAAAGGCTTGGCCAAAGAGGAACAATGAGGGTCGTGAAACCCCCCAGACCAAGGGGCTTCCTTTGTGCTCCCCAGGGTGACTGAGGCCCCCGGTGGTGGGACGGGGGTGGTGGTGGGACGGGGGCGGTGCACTCTCCCGGCCCTGCTCACCCCAGCCTGACCTCTGCCCTTAGCCCTTTGTGCAGGCCCTAAAAAGGGGGAAAAAGGAGGGGGAGGAGATGCAGGGAAAGCGAAGGAATAAGGAAGGTGGCAGAGAAGAGAGGCAGAGACAAAGGCAGAGAAAAGTCTCAGAGACAGACTGACAGAGAGAGAAAGTCTGTCCAGCAGGCTGCCCGGGTCTGCTGGCCAAAAGGACAGAAGCAGTCAGTTGAGCCATGTGAAACGCCACTTCTGTGGGCCACAAATGCTCAGAGAAAATGGCAATTCCATTCGGTCCAGCCTAACACACACAGATCAGTCTGGTCTCCAGCCAGGGCAAAGGAGTGGGCGGGTGCTGCTCGAGAGAAAGGGACCTTGGGAACCACTGAGTCCCCTGGCTCAGCCTCTGGTTCCTTTCCCAGAATGTTTTAGGGAACAGCACTGATGTCCGGAAATCTAGGCTTAACCAGAACCTGGCCCTTCTTAACCAGAAGCTGTTTTGCCACCAGAGGATACTGGATGGTCACAACCGTTCAGAGATGCTGAACCAAACGGGAAATGCAGGGGACAGCCCCACACCCGAGAATTTTCCAGCCCCACTTGGCACCTGAAGCCACTGCTGAACGGCTTTTAGCTCCAGCACCCTCAGCTCCCATCACAGAGGGAAGTGACAAGGATTTATGATGGTGGCTCCCTTGTCCCTTCGGCTGTGGAGGTGCCCATTCCTCAGGGACACTCCCCTGAAGGAAGCTCAGAGCTCTCACCCCACCCCGTCCCCAAAGCCCACGACCCTATGGCCAGATGTGGCCATCCCCTTAAGATCATGAAGATAATGATGATGACAGGTAACACACAGGTAGCATTTTCATTCGACACGGCACTTCACACTCATTCTACCCTCAAAAACAGAACGCTGGGGCACTTCTGAATATAATGCTTTGTGTGGCACATGACTGCATAATGTTGTAATCATTAAACCACTGAGCAGGCCAGCTGTAAAAGACATTTGGGGGAGAACCAAGAAAGCTGGAAGGTGGACTGGGCATCTGATGATATTAAAGAATTATTGTTACTTTTGTTAGGTGTAATGAAACTATTGAGAAGATGTAAGAAATGTTCTTTTTCAGAAGGAGGGGTTCTGAAATATTTAGGGGTGAAATGTCATAATGTCTAAGCTTTTCTCGGAAAATCTTTTGGCAAAAAAAAAAATCATTGAAGCAAATGGGACATGATGTTAAGTGTTAAATCAATGTGATGGGAACACGGAAGTCTAACTCTGTTCTGGCCACTGCTCCGAGATTTTTCATCATAAAAATTTTAACAATCAGTTAAATTACATTAATTCAAAATACAGTAATACATAGTAAAGCTCAGAACTTTGGATAAATTTCATATTTGGTTGGGCTAAAATTCACCATGGAAAAAGGATTGGGCAAACATTTGCCTATGTGAGCATAGCATTACCTATGATTTCTGAAATCACAGCTAGCTGATTTCCGAAAATTTCACTTAAGAGACTCCCTTGGTGGTCCAGTAACGGTGGAGGATCCATCTTACAATGGAAGGGACTGCATTCACAGAAGTAAGACTCCACATGCCCTGGGGCAACTAAGCCTGCCTGCTACAACTACTGAGCCTGTGTGCCACAACTAAGACCCGATGCGCCCAAATAAATATTATAAAAAGAAAAAAAAGATGAAAACTTCACTTTCTAGATCTTCATGCATGTGCGTGCGTGCTCAGTCATATTCAACTCTGCAACACCATGGACTGCAGCGCCCCAGGCTCCTCTGTCCATGGGATTTTCCAGGGAAGAACACAGGAGTGGGTTGCCATTTCCTACTCCAGGGGTCTTTCCGACCCCGGGACCAAATCTGAGTTTCCTGCATTGGCAGGCAGATTCTTCACCACTGTGCCACCTAGGAAGTCTCCTTCTAAACCCTCAGCTACATCTGTTTCATTTTGACGAGTAACTAAGAAATCACCAGCAGCATTCTGCCTCAGTACTTCTGGACAGAGCACATAGATGCTTTCTTGCAAAAATACACCTGCCTTCTCAACCTCGGCACTCCTGTTACCGTTCGGGGCTGGATAATCCATCGCCAAGGAGGCTGTCCTGTGTGATACAGGATGTTCAGCAGTATCCCTGGCCCCAGCCCACTAGATAACACTAGCACTCTCCTCCTATTGATAACCAAAAATGTCTCCAGTAATGTCCAAATATCCCCTGGAGGCAAAACAGTCCCAGGCTGGGAACTATGTGAATATATGAGCACGAACGAAATAATTTCTCCGAAATGCTATGTAAGCAAGTCTTTTCGCCAAAGTTGACCCTCTGCATGTAATTAGATGTGTAATCTGCTTTAGCGGGTATACTGTGTATTTTCGTTTCACAGTCAAATATTCTCCTACAACATAATTATACGGATATTTCACAACAGAGTCACTAAAACACTACTGAAAGACATTTGGTCCTTGTAGCTAAGTCTTGCCACACATCACAGGTTCCTTAGGCTAAGCTCCTATGAGGGAAAGGATGGGGTCAAAAATATATTTTGGTACATGATGCTAAATTGCCCTTCATAAAGGTGGTACCAAGCTACCGTCCCATCACCAGAGCAGGTGAGTGCCTGTTTCCCTAACTCTTTTAACATTAGGAATCACTCTTTGTTTACTAGTGTCAATTTGATAAGGTCTTTTTATTCTTTTTCCGGTATTTATTTGTTTGGCTGTGCCAAGTCTCTTGGTTGCAGCATGTGGGATCTAGTTCTTGACCAGGGATTTAACCCAGGCCCCCTGCATTGGGAGCTCGAAGTCTTAGCCACTGGACCACCAGGAAAGTCCCTGAAATGTATTCTTGCTAATATTATTTATTAAGCAAACACTTATTAAATAAAAATATTTATTAACTAAAGTATAATACTTCAGATACAACAAACTGTGGAAAATTCTTAAAGAGATGGGAATACAAGACCACCTTTCCTGCCTCCTGAGAAATCTGTATGCAGGTCAAGCAGCAGCAGCTAGAACTGGACATGGAACAATGGACTGGTTCCAAATTGGGAAAGGAGTACGTCAAAGCTGTATATTGTCACCCTGCTTATTTAACTTATATGCATCATGTGAAATGCTGGGCTAGATGAAGCACAAGCTGGAATCAAGATTGCCGGGAGAAATATCAGTAACCTCAGATATGCAGATGACACCACCCTTATGGCAGAAAGCAAAGAGGGAGTGAAGAGTCTCTTGATGAAAGTGAAAGAGGAGAGTGAAAAAGCCGGCTTAAAACTCAACATTCAAAAAACGAAGATCATGGCATCCAGTCCCATGATTTCATGGCAAACAGAGAGGGAAACAGTGACAGACTTTATTTCCTTGGGCTCCAAAATCACTGCAGATGGTGACTGCAGCCATGAAATTAAACGACTCTTGTTCCTTGGAAGAAAAGCTATGACCAACCTAGACAGCATATTAAAAATCAGAAACATTACTTTGCCAACAAAGGTCCGTCTAGTCAAAGCTATGATTTTTCCAGTAGTCATGTATGGATGCGAGAGTTGGACTATAAAGAAAGCTGAGCACCAAAGAATTGATGCTTTTGAACTGTGGTGTTGGAGAAGACTCTTGAGAGGAGTCTGCAAGGAGATCCAACCAGTCCATCCTAAAGGAAATCAGTTCTGTTTTCGTATTCATTGGAAGGACTGATGGTGATGCTCCAATACTTTGGCCACCTGATGTGAAGAATCAACTCATTGGAAAAGACTCTGATGCTGGGAAAGATTGAAGGCAGGAAGAGAAGGGGACAACAGAGGATGAGATGGTTGGATGACATCACTGACTCGATGGACATGAGTTTGAGCAAGCTCCAAGAATTGGTGATGGACAGGGAGGCCTGGCATGATGCAGTCCACGGGGTTGCAAAGAGTCAGACACGATTGATCAACTGAACTGAATACTTCAGATACTTATTGCCATTTGAATAAATTCTCTGAATTTCTAGTTCATTTTCTCAGCTCAATTTTGTATTAGGATCTCTTTTTTGGTGAATTGTAAAAGCAATTTTTTGAGGATATTAGTCTTTTGTCATTCATGTTAAAAATTGATGTTTCTCAGCTTTTCGTTTGCCTTATGTTGGTTAGAGATTTCTGAGGTACAGATATTTTCTATTTTTACCTACTTAAAATCTTTCCTTTTATGATTTCTGACTTTTGTATATCAAGAAAGCCTTCTTTAGTCAAAGAATGCATGATACTAACAATGCTTTATCCTAGAATTATTAAGATTTTAAAAATAAATTTCATCCACTGGAATTTATGTGGGTTCACAGCATGAAGCAGAAATTTAATTTTATTATTTAAAAATAAACAGCCAGTTTTCCCCAGCGCCATTTACTGACAGAGTCACCCTTTTCCTCACTGATTTATAACCACAGCTTGATCGTATACAAGTTCTTAGGTTTATATTTGAGTCTGTTTCTGGACTTTCTACTCAGTTTTTGTGATTTCTGTTCCTATGCCAGGATGACAGTAAAGTGAATATCCTGTTTACAGTACTTAACAAGTCTGGTAGGACAAGTCACCTGTCATCACTCTTTTTTTAAAAAACACTCGTGGCTATTCTCACTCATTTATTCTCCTATCTGAACTTAAGAATCACATTCTATCCAGTTGGAATTTTGGCTAGGATGATGCTAAACTTACAGATTTCAAGGAGAACTGACATTTTACAGTATTGAGTCTTGCCGTCCCAGAACATGGTACGATCTTCCAATTTTTTCTTTAGTGTCCCTTGGGAAATAACCTCTTTTTTTATCTTTAAATTTTTTTTTAATTTTTAAGTTCAATTTTTATTTTTGGTCACACTGCACTGCATGTGGGATCTTAGTTCCCTGAGGAGGGATTGATCCCAGGTCCTTGGCAGTGAAAATGCAGAGTCCTAACCACTGGACCACGGGCAAATTTCCAGGTTTACCCTCTTTTTATTTTTTTTAATATACACTCTGTACTTTTACTGCTACTTTGATTTCTGTGTATTTGATATTTTTGTTGCTATTCTAATTGGGAGATTGTTTCCGTTACCATAAAAAAAAGGTATATTCCGTAAACAGTTTCTACAGGCCATTCTATGCTTTTCACTGGCTCTGACACAGTTTTTAACTAGGTATCACTGATACAAGAAAAGTTACTGACCTTTGCATGTTAATTCGTCTTAGCAGTTTTAACAATTTTCAGCTGACTTTCTGCAGACACTTTTTAGCACATAAGGCTGTGAGGAAGTCACCGAGGCCCTGCTCACCCCCGCCCCCAGCCTATAAGCTGATTCACATGCCCGTCTCACTCAGTTGCCTTGTAACCAAAGGCACAGGTCACTGCTAAGTGGCTCTCCCAAGCCCAGACCCTGTGGCCTCAGGCACGCCAGCCACCCCACCGACCAACCACACTCCCAAGGGGCACTTTAACGGGCACCTGTGGGAGACATTGCTTTTAACTGGCTGCACCTCCATCTCTACCTTGATTTTAGGTCCCCTATGGACACACAAGTTCGTCTTCTCTTTTGGTAGGGTGTTACCACAAGGCCGTGTGTGTGTGACTACATGTATTCATATATATATTCATACATACGTGTTTATATATTTAAAAAATTTTTAATTACCCTACACTGACCAGCTAGCATGGCTACTGAGAGGTCAAATGACAGGGAGGTCAATGCCACTCACAGGGACTCCCCTGGTGGTCCAGAGGTTAAGAACCCACCTCCCGAAGCACGCAACACCAGTTCAATCCTTGGTCCAGGAGGACCCCACACGCCACAGGGCAACTGAGCCCAGGCGCTGAGCCATCACTCCAGAGCCCACGAGATGCAACCAGTGAAGCCCACACACCCTCTACATCCNACTGCAGATGGTGACTGCAGCCATGAAATTAAACGACTCTTGTTCCTTGGAAGAAAAGCTATGACCAACCTAGACAGCATATTAAAAATCAGAAACATTACTTTGCCAACAAAGGTCCGTCTAGTCAAAGCTATGATTTTTCCAGTAGTCATGTATGGATGCGAGAGTTGGACTATAAAGAAAGCTGAGCACCAAAGAATTGATGCTTTTGAACTGTGGTGTTGGAGAAGACTCTTGAGAGGAGTCTGCAAGGAGATCCAACCAGTCCATCCTAAAGGAAATCAGTTCTGTTTTCGTATTCATTGGAAGGACTGATGGTGACGCTCCAATACTTTGGCCACCTGATGTGAAGAATCAACTCATTGGAAAAGACTCTGATGCTGGGAAAGATTGAAGGCAGGAAGAGAAGGGGACAACAGAGGATGAGATGGTTGGATGACATCACTGACTCGATGGACATGAGTTTGAGCAAGCTCCAAGAATTGGTGATGGACAGGGAGGCCTGGCATGATGCAGTCCACGGGGTTGCAAAGAGTCAGACACGATTGATCAACTGAACTGAATACTTCAGATACTTATTGCCATTTGAATAAATTCTCTGAATTTCTAGTTCATTTTCTCAGCTCAATTTTGTATTAGGATCTCTTTTTTGGTGAATTGTAAAAGCAATTTTTTGAGGATATTAGTCTTTTGTCATTCATGTTAAAAATTGATGTTTCTCAGCTTTTCGTTTGCCTTATGTTGGTTAGAGATTTCTGAGGTACAGATATTTTCTATTTTTACCTACTTAAAATCTTTCCTTTTATGATTTCTGACTTTTGTATATCAAGAAAGCCTTCTTTAGTCAAAGAATGCATGATACTAACAATGCTTTATCCTAGAATTATTAAGATTTTAAAAATAAATTTCATCCACTGGAATTTATGTGGGTTCACAGCATGAAGCAGAAATTTAATTTTATTATTTAAAAATAAACAGCCAGTTTTCCCCAGCGCCATTTACTGACAGAGTCACCCTTTTCCTCACTGATTTATAACCACAGCTTGATCGTATACAAGTTCTTAGGTTTATATTTGAGTCTGTTTCTGGACTTTCTACTCAGTTTTTGTGATTTCTGTTCCTATGCCAGGATGACAGTAAAGTGAATATCCTGTTTACAGTACTTAACAAGTCTGGTAGGACAAGTCACCTGTCATCACTCTTTTTTTAAAAAACACTCGTGGCTATTCTCACTCATTTATTCTCCTATCTGAACTTAAGAATCACATTCTATCCAGTTGGAATTTTGGCTAGGATGATGCTAAACTTACAGATTTCAAGGAGAACTGACATTTTACAGTATTGAGTCTTGCCGTCCCAGAACATGGTACGATCTTCCAATTTTTTCTTTAGTGTCCCTTGGGAAATAACCTCTTTTTTTATCTTTAAATTTTTTTTTAATTTTTAAGTTCAATTTTTATTTTTGGTCACACTGCACTGCATGTGGGATCTTAGTTCCCTGAGGAGGGATTGATCCCAGGTCCTTGGCAGTGAAAATGCAGAGTCCTAACCACTGGACCACGGGCAAATTTCCAGGTTTACCCTCTTTTTATTTTTTTTAATATACACTCTGTACTTTTACTGCTACTTTGATTTCTGTGTATTTGATATTTTTGTTGCTATTCTAATTGGGAGATTGTTTCCGTTACCATAAAAAAAAGGTATATTCCGTAAACAGTTTCTACAGGCCATTCTATGCTTTTCACTGGCTCTGACACAGTTTTTAACTAGGTATCACTGATACAAGAAAAGTTACTGACCTTTGCATGTTAATTCGTCTTAGCAGTTTTAACAATTTTCAGCTGACTTTCTGCAGACACTTTTTAGCACATAAGGCTGTGAGGAAGTCACCGAGGCCCTGCTCACCCCCGCCCCCAGCCTATAAGCTGATTCACATGCCCGTCTCACTCAGTTGCCTTGTAACCAAAGGCACAGGTCACTGCTAAGTGGCTCTCCCAAGCCCAGACCCTGTGGCCTCAGGCACGCCAGCCACCCCACCGACCAACCACACTCCCAAGGGGCACTTTAACGGGCACCTGTGGGAGACATTGCTTTTAACTGGCTGCACCTCCATCTCTACCTTGATTTTAGGTCCCCTATGGACACACAAGTTCGTCTTCTCTTTTGGTAGGGTGTTACCACAAGGCCGTGTGTGTGTGACTACATGTATTCATATATATATTCATACATACGTGTTTATATATTAAAAAAATTTTTAATTACCCTACACTGACCAGCTAGCATGGCTACTGAGAGGTCAAATGACAGGGAGGTCAATGCCACTCACAGGGACTCCCCTGGTGGTCCAGAGGTTAAGAACCCACCTCCCGAAGCACGCAACACCAGTTCAATCCTTGGTCCAGGAGGACCCCACACGCCACAGGGCAACTGAGCCCAGGCGCTGAGCCATCACTCCAGAGCCCACGAGATGCAACCAGTGAAGCCCACACACCCTCTACATCCCACGCTCCACAAGAGAGGACACCGCAAAGGGAAGCCGGGCCCCGTGACAAGCAGCTCCACTCACTGCCACTAGAGGAAGCCCGAGGAAGCAACTAGAGGAAGCAACTAGAGGAAGCCTCGGCAGAGCCCTAAATAAATAACACCTCTCACAGACCTTGAGGCTGGAGTCTCAGCCCACTGACCTCTCCGAGCCTCAGTTTCTCCTACGTAAAATGGGGTAATAACAGTACCTACTTCACCTAGGTAAATGAGGTGATTAAATAGCTAAAATTTGGAAAGACTGTCGAGCACGGAGCAGGCATTCTATAAAAGTCATCTCCTTCTCCTTCATTTAGCCAGAATTGCTTTATCTTCACTCCTGAGTCTGGAGCAAACTCTTCAAGGGGCAATACTTATCTGATGGCTGTTTACTCAAATGGCTGATCCAGGACAGCCCTACATCCTGTTTCACCCCATCTCTTGAAATCCAATTAGCAATCAGTTAACAGATCTTGTCCTTACAAGTAGCCAGAGCTGCTTACAGGTGATTGTGGTCAGGGATCTCAGCTCCCCACTCCTGCCCCCATGAACTCACAGGTCCCTTTCTCCTATACTAGGAGTAGCAATGGCTCCCTTACTGGTACCTAGGGAACCACATCCTTCCCAGACAACCCTAAAAGGAGAAGAGGATGCAAGCTGTGCAGGCAGATCTTTTCAACATAACACTAAGCCACACAGCCACTGCTGTACGTCCAAAAGGTCACAGAGGACGTCCACCATTTCCCCATGTTGGTTGAGTTATTTCTGCTTGGGGACGAAGTGGGAAGGTACCAAGAAGCCGCCCAACCTCAGAAGTCTCCCAGTGAACCAAGGGTCAGGAAGACAAGCATGTCACCCACTGCTGCCCGAGCCCCAGGATCCCATCCCCAGGGCTCCCGCTCTCCAGTCAGCCCACCCCAAACAAACCAGATCCACTGCACCCTTGCACTCTGACCTCAAAAATTCAACTTAAAAAAAAACAACAACAAAAACTGTGATAAGAACTTCCCTGGGAGTCCAGTGGCTAAGACTCCATGCTCTGAATGCAGGGGGCTCAGGTTCGATCCCTGGTCAGGGAACTGGATCCCACGTGTTGCAATTAAGAGTTCACACAGCCATGACTAAAGAGCAAAGACCCTGCGTGTCGCAGCTAAGACCTGGCACAAACACATTTTTTTTTAAATTGTGGTAAAGCACACATACAATTTACCATTTAAAAATGTACAATTCAGTGGCATTAGGTACATTCACAGTGTTGCTCATCACCACTCTCTAGTTCCAGAATCTTCCAGCACCCCAAAAGGAATGCCTGCACCCATCAAACAGTCACTCGCCATCTCTCCCTCCTCCCACTCCATGGCAACCACACATCTCCTCTCTATCCCTGAATTTGCTTATTCTGGGCATTTCGCATAAACACAATCGGCCTTCTTAGTCTGGTTTCCTTCACTCAGGATAGTATCTTCAAGGTTCTAGCATTTAAAGGCTAGCATGTGAGGTACTAGCATTCATACCTTCTTCTAGTGTTCTCAACAGTCTCGCCCATGCTGGCACTGCATGCCTTTTTATGGCTGCATGATATATTCCATCATACGGGCACGGCACACAGAGCTTATCTGCTCTGCTACTGGTGGACACTGGGCTCTTTCCACCTTTTGGCTATTGTGAAGTCAAGCCCTTTAACTGGCTTCCAGTCTTTAAGAGGGTCTTATGGTCTGTGAGGAGGCCACCTGGCCTCTGTCTTGGGCAGCCCCACCTGCTTCAAATCAAGGTCTTCCCAAGAGCCCTCCCTCTGGCTGACTCTCTGCTCCCGTCCTCATGTAAATCCACAGTCCCAGCGAGGAACGGAGAGACTGTAGCCCAGCTCAGCCCCTCCCTCCATCTTGCTATTGTTTAGTCACTAATTTGTGTCCGACTCTTCTGCAAATCCAAGGACTGTGGCTAAATCAAGGTCTTCCCAAGAGCCCTCCCTCTGGCTGACTCTCTGCTCCCGTCCTCATGTAAATCCACAGTCCCAGCGAGGAACGGAGAGACTGTAGCCCAGCTCAGCCCCTCCCTCCATCTTGCTATTGTTTAGTCACTAATTTGTGTCCGACTCTTCTGCAAATCCAAGGACTGTGGCTCCCAGGCTCCTCTGTCCATGGGATTCTCCAGGCAAGAATACTGGAGTGGGTTGCCACTTCCTTCTCCAGAGGCTCTTCCTGACCCAGGAATCAACACCCCACCGCTCCCGCTCCTGCATCGGCAGGCGGATTCTTTACCACTGAGCCACCAGGGAAGCATCTGTATTTTCCATGGCATTCCATTGTTATTGTTTTTTTTTTTTTTAACTGAGCACTTATAAGCCCACTGTCGAACTACAGTCTTTATCCAAATCATCTCATTTAATCCCTACAATAACCATACTCAACAGTGTTAGTATCACCCAATTTCATAGCAGAGGAAACAAGATCAGGCAAAACTCCCAATTCAGTGCCCTTCACCCGCCCCCACCCAAACACCAGCCCATGCCATGTTCAAGTCTTACCCCTCCCCCGGAAAACCAAAGTCTAAAGCGAGACTATTCCAACCCTATCCAACTCCAGGTCTAGAAAAACCAAACTGTCTTCCAGGAAAAAACAGAGGTACTGCTGGGTCCCCAGAGGTGACATCTCTAAGCCCACCCCTATCCCTTACACGCACAACCCACCCCCTGAAACACCCCCACACCTGGGAGCACCTGAGTTGGGGGGGGGTGGTTCCTGGCTCATGTAGGTTCAGATGCCTGGCTCCCCTGAGGGCTGCTCGGGGTGGGGGGCCTTGGAAGTTACCCCTACCCCCGGGCTGGGCCACTGGAGCGGTTGGCAGAGGGCACCACGTGGGGCCCCAAAAGGGGTAAGTGCAGCTGGGCTGCAGGGAGGACCCAAGACCAGCTGGGAGGTGGCGGGAACCCAGGCGTTGGTTGTTCGCTCTCCTACCTCCATCCAGGGTTCAGCTTCCACTCGGACGACAGCCATGTCCCTTCAGACCCGGAGGCCAGCCCAAGCCATCAGCACCTGGCCTTCTCAGAGGCTGTCCTGCCTCTCTCTGGTTTTCTGGTTCCCAAGGCGTCTACATTCTATTTCCGGTGGGGACGCTCACCTGGGCTTGGTTTACACCAGGGGGAGCAGCAAAGGCTAGAAATCAGGCTCTACCTCCAGCCAGGTGTTAACTATTTACCTGCATCCTCTGCCCACGGGGGCCTGCGAGGCTCGTGGGAGAAGCAGATCACCAGAGCGAGTAGGGGAGCGAGCAGGCGTTGACACGGAAGAAGAAAGCTTAGCAGAAGTTCATTCCTCCCAGAAGACTCAGGGCAGGGAGGCCCAGGACCAGTGGTCCCATCGTTTCATCCTTCAAGGAGGCAGAAAGCAGTCTTTGCCCTGTTCAAGGCTTCACAGTCAATGCTGGATCAACCCCAGATCTCCTGGCTTTGAGATAGCGCTTGTTCCGCTAAACCCAGAGGCATCTACAAACCAAACATGCAGATAGACCAATACCTTGGAGCTAATGCACAGTGAGGGGACGCAGGGGTAGAGGTCTCTGCAACTACAAATCGGTGGGTTTGAAGTGGGTGGTCTTTATCTCCCTCCCAGCCCCAGGTCTCCCACGGGTACACGGTTCCTTGCCTCCCTTCCCCCCAAAATGGGGTACCAGCTGGCTCAGCGAGCAGGTGGACAGCATTCCCAGAGAGAACTGGCCCTTCAAGGGGATGGGTGGGTTCAGGGTGAGGTTATGTCCATCAGCTTTCAGGACAAATTCTCGGCTTTATTAATTCTCCTTCTTTCCGCAGGCAAAAGTAAACAAGCTTTTCTCAGGCAGCCCAGCATGGAGGCCTTCGCTATTCAAACACTGCAAGAATCGACAGGCTCGGATGGACTGAGCTCCCAGGCCCTGCTTCCCAGGGGGCCCCCTGGCCTCCTGCCCACAACTTCCCTCCTGCTGAGACAAGGCGAGCAAGGCCTTTGTGGTTTCAGACCCCAGAGTCCCAGAGCCCGTGATCCGGATCTGGCCCAAGTTCCCTGGGGAGAGCATGAGAGATCCCGGGCATCCAGAGACCCAGAGAAGGTCACAACGGGTCTGGCCAAGGACCCAGCATCTCGACAGGCATCACACCTGCTCACCTAGCCCCTAGGAGGAGGAAGCACTTTGTCAAGGGTGTTCGTTGACTATTTGCTTCCATTGATATGGTGTTTTCCAAGGTCCAGAAGAAAGAAAGGAAATAAATAGTAACAAAACCAAAAGGAATGAGAAAACTGAGAATTAGTAAAGTTGTTTCAAAGGAAGATGCTACAACTTAGTTGCCCAGGATCTTTTGTCTGGTTGAGCTTTATACCAGCTTCTCGTGGCCTGTAGAGAAATCTCATGAGTTGTTTTTTGCTACTCCTCTATTCCATTTGCACATTTTGAATCTGGAAGGAAGAAGTCAAAAACCACCACGAGAAACCTAAAGTCAAGGTTGGAAGGACCAGCAAAGTGGGAGACGAGAGTGAGCGACCATGAAGATCGGCCTTGACCTTGGATGGACTGTGTCCTCAGCCCAAGGAGCTCATCCTGGTGAGCTTTGCTGGGGCTCATGTCACAGCAAGAGGAAGAAGCAGGACTCCATGACCTGAAAGTGTCTTCTCGATTCTCAACTGCTCTGAAAGTGTAAGTTGCTCAGTCGTGTCCTACTCTTTGTGACCCCATGGACTACACACTCCATGGAATTCTCCAGGCCAGAATACTGGAGTGGGTAGCCTATCCCTTCTCCAGGGGCTCTTCCTGACCCAGGAGTCAAACCGGAATCTCCTGCATCACAGGTGGATTCTTTATCAACTGAGCTATCAGGGANACTCTTTGTGACCCCATGGACTACACACTCCATGGAATTCTCCAGGCCAGAATACTGGAGTGGGTAGCCTATCCCTTCTCCAGGGGCTCTTCCTGACCCAGGAGTCAAACCGGAATCTCCTGCATCACAGGTGGATTCTTTATCAACTGAGCTATCAGGGAAGCCCAGGAGCTGGATGAACTGGGGTTGTCCCTCTGAATCTGTTTTTTATCAAAGAGTGTCCTCCCAGGCACCCATGATGCTGTTTCCTCCAGCCCCTTCCCAGCACAATTTCTCCTGTAAGTGTCCCTGAGACTCAACCAAAGGTACTGAAGACCCAGCAACCTAAGTCCACTATGTCTTCGGTTCTCCCCAGTGAGGCCTCCAGCACTCCCTGAAATTTTCTGGCCTTTCCTCTTTGAGGGCTGTTTGGTGACTATGAATATCCAAGTTCTGAATCCATTTTCTCAAGTTCCCAGGGACTAGCCGACACTAGAAACAATCCAGTCTATTCTAAAGCATTCAGGTGATCACACGGGTACCCGGGCCTCCCCCACAGGCCAACCAGGAGAGGAGCAAAGGGGGCCCCTGAGTTGACTCTCAGGTCCCCTGGGGGCCCCACTGTCACCACTCTTGCCCCCCATGCCCACTCCTACTACAAGCTGCTGCTTAGTCACTGAGTCATGTCCAACTCTTTCGAGACCCCACGGACTGTAGCCCACCAGGCTCCTCTGTCCATAGGATTTCCCAGGCAAGAATACTGGAGTGGGTTGCCATTTCCCTTTCCAGGGGAGCTTCCAGACTTGGGGACTGAACCCACGCATCCTGTGCCTCCTGCACTGGCAGGCGAATTCTCTACCACTGAGCCACCTGGGAAGCTCCCNCTGTAGCCCACCAGGCTCCTCTGTCCATAGGATTTCCCAGGCAAGAATACTGGAGTGGGTTGCCATTTCCCTTTCCAGGGGAGCTTCCAGACTTGGGGACTGAACCCACGCATCCTGTGCCTCCTGCACTGGCAGGCGAATTCTCTACCACTGAGCCACCTGGGAAGCTCCCTACTCCAAGTACCAGTACACAAAAGCCCCATGTGACCCCAGGCTCACGGCACTGGGTACAGCCTGACCTGCTCTCCACCTGGTGCCCCCTCCAGCCAGGCTGGAGCCCTCTCTGTGCCCAAAGCCAGGGTTGGGTGACCCTTCTTGGACCAAGGATCGGTGATGTCCATGGGCCCTTTATCACAGTAATGTTTCTAAATGCAGAAATAAAATCCACAAGACTATAAAGCAAACTAATCAATACTGAAATACACTTACCCAAATATTTTCAAAACCCCAGATTTATGGTACAGTGATGCAATGTATGTGTTTCTTTATTAATGATTATAAATCAAGATCCCAAAGCGGGGCTGGTAACTTTCATCATTTTTAAGCAATTAGCAAGCATAAATAATATTTCATGATACCTGCACCAACGCTAACATGATGTGAAAACGGCTGGGATTTCTGCAGGTGGCCAAATCTCCGATGTGGCTGACCCGGCTGTGGTTTGTGGTCCACCTTTGCAATGGAGGAAACTCTTTTTTTTTTTTTTTTTTTTCCCNCATTTTTAAGCAATTAGCAAGCATAAATAATATTTCATGATACCTGCACCAACGCTAACATGATGTGAAAACGGCTGGGATTTCTGCAGGTGGCCAAATCTCCGATGTGGCTGACCCGGCTGTGGTTTGTGGTCCACCTTTGCAATGGAGGAAACTCTTTTTTTTTTTTTTTTTTTTGGCCACACAGCATGCGAGATTTTAATTCCAATCCAAGGATAGAACCATGTCCCCTGCAGTACAGTGTCAAGTCCAAACCACTGGACCACCAGGGAAGTTCTTTTTTTTTTTCTTTTTGGACACTCTTGATTTCAGTTAGAGGGAAGGGGCAGTGAGAACCGTTATTCTTAGAAGGGACATCATCGCAGAAAATGCCATGTGGCTCCATCTTGCTCAGTGCAGCCCAGGGGAACCACTGATACCAGCCAGCGCCCCAGTGGTGGCCGGGGCGTCTGGCCCCTCTAACCTCCCTTCCCCAGCCCCCAGTGCACCCCTCAGCAAAAGCAGGAAAGCAGCAAGGGGACCGCTTACCTTCGGGCTCCTCCACGCTGCTGGCTGCAGTGGTCGGCGGTGCCACAGGGATCTCTGTGGGGTTCAGGACGGAGGGAAAGGGAAACAAGGTCAGAACATGTTATTAGAGAAGAAAAGAGCACAGTGCAGATTCCTCCCAACCTCCCTGGGCCCTCCCTCCTGGTCCCACTCTTCACCCCGGGAGATGACGGTCAGGGAGGAAGGGAAAGCCTGGTGTAGGGGCCAGACCACCCTGTTCTCCGCTGGAAGCTGTCCCTCCACCTGGCAGAGACTGGAGGAGGGGAAGGCAGGACTTTGCCCCCTCTGCTGTCTGTGTGCTGTCTACTCGCCTCGGGGTCAGGGGCAGAGAGAGGGGTCCTTAGGCCCCCCTTACTCATCATCAACAGACTCTGAGCTCAGGCTGACCTTGACCCATGGGTGGGGAAGGTGTCTGTGGCAGGGGTGGCATGTGACGGTGCTGGGGGCTGTTTTCCACATGCAAAGAGGTGTCTGCACTCTGGCCTAGGTTCCCACGGGCTCACACCTCAAGAGCTAAGGTGTTTTCTCGGCAGGGAGAACAGACTGACAATACAGGAGATTGCAGGGCCAGAGAGAAGTGTGCTCTATTGGGACCGTTCCTCTTCTACTGAGAACAGCAACGTGTTCCTATAAGTGCCAGTCCTGGGCTCACATAAAGCGAGGAGCTTCAGCCAGTCTCTAGGAAAGACCCAGACTTCACAGCTCCAGATTCTCTTTCTAGTAGGGCCAAACCAAGAACCCAAACTCCCTGAGTGGCAGGGAGTCACCTCTCCGGCTGAGTGGCCTTATGAATGTGGGGTCACAGACACCTCCACGAACCCCACTGACTTTGGCCACCACCTGACTGCTAGGGGTTAAGACCTCCCTTGGACCCCCCAGACTCTAGATCAGCTGCCACCTGGGTCCTGGGGGGTGGTCAAGATGGAAAACTTGGGCCTGGGGGCAAACCTGAGGGTCACCCGCAGAAGCCAGGTCTGCACCTTCAGAAGCAACAGGCAGAGGGTGGTCCTCGATATGGAGCCGAACCTCTACTCTCGGGTTGTTTTATCATCGACAGCAAGCTACAGGTGCCCTGTTACAGCAGCTCATTAAGAAGCCAGGCTCCCTCTGAGTCTTCATGAACTACTTGGTCCCAGCAGGAACATTCCAGAGGGAAATCCAGACAGACCAGCCTAATCCTGCAAATCCAGGAAAGGGGCTGGGGCCAGTGGCCATGGAGCCACCCTGGCTGCCCGAGCCCCACTCCTCGGGCCTGGCTCTAGGACGTGAGCAGAGGGCCCCATGGCTCCCAGAGCTGCGATCAAACAGACACAAGTGTCCAAGGTCCTGTCTGGACACCTGAAACCCGGTGCCAGGAGGAAGAGCTCACAGAAATCCCAGGATGGAAATCCCGGGTCTCCAGGTGGTTGGTAGTGACACTCACCCCCAGCGTCAACCCGCCCTTTTCAAGAGGAAGGGAAAAGGTACACAGCATGTTGGAAAGCGGGATGCTTTCTTATCTCCCAAAGTTTCCATCCCTAATTCTGAAAAATCAGCTCCACTTCCAGGCCTTTCCCCTCAGGGATTTGAAATGTTGCTTCCAGCCACTCTGGGAACGCGACAGCTCCTGAATCCCCATTGCAGGGAGACCTTGTTTGCTTCCCCTATGTTTTCACAAACTCGGATGGTGGGGCCAATCTCCTCCCAGCTTTCTAAAAATGGTCAGTTTTCTGGAGGGCCAGAAGAGAAAGATACTCAAAAGCTGTGAGACCCAGACAATTAGACATCGTGAAAACCATCTCAACCTGCTCCACCCTGGATGGACACAGGCTCAATTTCCCGTGGTTTAGATGTGCGGTATCCGCTGTTACCAAGGCAACATCTGGTCATAAGACCTGCTGGAAGCCACGCAGCCTGGAGTGTCCTGGACATGCGGCCACACTCAAGTCAAGTGGATGAAGTGTGGGATGTCGAAGACTCCCGCCCAGTGTGGGGGGGAGCAGATTCCCTGCACAATCCAGGGTCCACTCCAAGGACCCCAAGCAGCTGCCTGGCCCCAGCCTCCTGCTTTGCTTCAGGTTGTTTGTTGCAAGACTCTGGTATCTGACCTGAGAAGCTGGTGCCCACCCAGAGCTACAGGACACTGAAAACCATAAAGTAGGGGTCAGCCAACTTCTCCGGCAAAGGACCAGCTAGGAAACGTTTTGGGCCCTGCAGGTCACAGGGACTATGTCGCCACTACTCAATTCTGCCATCAGAGCCCCAAAGCGGCCACAGGCAGTCCGTGAACAAGTGAGCCCGGCTGGGTCCCATTAAACTTTATTTACAGACGCTGAACTTTTCCTTTCATATCATTTTCACATGTCATAAATTAGTAATCTTTTAATTTTTGTTTTAATCATTTTTAAAAGGTTTAAAAAAAAAAGCCCAGCCAGCCACACAAAACCAGGCAGTGAGCCAAATCCCCAGGCAGGGTGTGCTAAGCCCTTCTCCGGAGAGGCAGCCTCGTGCCTGGGGTCTGCCTCAGAGGCTGGGGTTCGCTTCTCCTTCGTCCTCCCTTCTGGGTTCAGGTCAGCCCTGTATTCAGAATCAAACAGGCCAAGGCCAGGGGCTAGTGCCCACCCAGGCCCCTGGCATCCACCGAGGCTAAAACTCTGCTCATGACACCTCTGCAGTTTTAACATGTTAAAGCTCTCCCAAGCCAAGGCCCTGAGCCACCCCTATCTCTCCCCAAGTTCCAGCAACTAGGGGGCTGACCACTAGCCAACAGGGGCCTCTGGAACCCTCAGATGCTGCCATTCTTCCTAAAGTCCGCTGGTCCCCACCTGGAGTCCGTTCTTTCTGCTCTCTGCCTAGAATTCCCACAGCAGCAGCCCCTGATTCAGACTTCACTCCCAGCCTAGGCCCAGGGCCAAGGTGGATAGGGGAAGAGGTGGATATGCTTCCCGTGGCACCCTGGGAGCAGGAGACTGTCAGAACAAAGCCATGGATGGGCCGGCTCTGCTGAGACTTCCATAGGCTTGGAGGTCTCACACAGGGCCCCAGTGAGTGCAGAGATCCACCTCCATGAGCCCCCAGACATGGGTGACCCTGAGCCCCCACGTGGCCGGGAGGCGGGGCGCCCCGCATACTTATGCAGGGGGCGATGGGTGAGCGGCTCTGCTGGTAGCCCTTGGCGCAGCGGTTGCAGGTGATGCCGGTCACGCCGTCCTTGCAGGGACACTGGCCCGTGGTCTGGTTGCAGGTCTTGCCAGCGGCGCCCACGGGGTGGCAATCACAGGCTGTGGAGGACACACAACAGAGGGCGTGAGAGGGTGGGAGTGGCCAGAGCACACCCTCCTCCGAGGCCCTCCCCACCTAGCGGCACCCTCCCAGACCCCACCGCAGGGGAAGAGCTGGGCCGGGTGTGGGGGGCCAACCACACACATCCCAGAAGCTCTGACCACTGACCACCTGCCTACCTGGAGACAGGAAACGAAAATCAGAATGGACCAACCGGAAAGGACAGCCCGGGCAGAGGAGTCAAGTCGGGGGGTCCTTCTGAAGGCCCAGGAGGAGCACCACAGCCCGTGGCTGAGTGGGAGGGCAGGAGTCAGATCTGGGGGTGCACCTGCCCTTGACAGGCTGCTTTGTGCCCTCTTGCTCCTTTGCCCCCAGCCAGCTCCTAGCGCTCAGGCATCCTTGCTAACCTCTGGGTGGGAGGGACAGGGTTTGGGGCCTGATGGAGCCCTGGGGTTTGCCAGCTCAGAGGGAGTCAGCAAGGAGTGTCCCTTCCAGGGATGTTGCCCCGCTCTGCTCTCTCCAGCCAACCTGACTGGCAGGCAGGCAGTGTGAGATGCAGGCTTCTGGATCACAAAGCCCATCAATTGCAGCTCCAGGAAGAGTCACAACTACCCTTCAGTTAAAGGCCCTGATGAAACTTAGACTTGGAGGTGAAGGAACCCCTCAGGGCCTTGCAGAAAAGGACTGGCCAAGCTGGGAAGTGCCACGAGGCCCTGTTCTCAGCTCAGGGGCTGCTGCACCCCACACCCCTCCTCCAAGTTTGCAATGGGCTACTGAGCTGCGGTTGCCCACCCCGTCACACTGCACCCCAAGGCTCCCTCCCTATTTCCAGGACCCAGTGACAAAATGGCCAGAGGAGTTTAAGGGGACTTTATTATGTTTATTATAGACTGAATGACTGCATCCCCCCTGCACATTCATATGTTGAAAGCTAACCCCCAGTGTGATGGCATTAGGAGGCAGAGCCCTTGGAAGGTAGTCAGGTAGACATGGTCAATGGGTGAGACCCTCATGGTGGGATCAGCGCCCTCAGAAGACAAGGAAGAGAGAAAGAGCTCTCAGTATGGGCACACAGCAAGAAGGTGCTTGTCTGCAGATCGGGAAGCAACCTCCATCAGATGCTAGATCGGCAGGCACCTCCATCCCGGGCTTCTCTGCCTCCAAAATACTGATAAGTATCTATGGTTTAAGTCACCCCATCTATAGTGTTTGGATACAGAGGACTAGCGCATCGGGCTATGTGTACTGTTTGTCCGACTCTGTGTGGCCCCATGGACTGCAGCAGGGTAGGCTCCTTTGTCCATGGGATTCTCCAGGCAAACATACTACAGTGTGTTGCCATGCCCTTCAATGGGGTCTTCCCAACCCAGGGATTGAACCCACGTCTCTTACGTCTCCTGCATGAGCATGCAGGCTCTTTACCACTAATGTCACCTGGGAACTCGATGCCCACTAATTCCGCGAGGCTTGAGCAAGAACTGTGGTATCTGCAAATACATGACACCTGCCTCCCTAGACCTAGGCAGTGGACTCAGCGTGGACAGAGAAGGGGAGGCAGGAAGGAGCCCAATGCCCTCGCCCACTCCCCTGGGGTCTCCCTGGCCCTCCCCCCAGGGAAGAGAAGCCTGGAGAGGGCGAGGAGTTGTCTGCAGGAGGCGACCTGCTCCAAGTTCACTTGGTGCTAGAGCTGTTCTGTTTCTATTCCAAAAGGGAAAAAAGTATCCAAGGGAATAAGTGAGAGCAGCGCTCCCCAAAGAGCTACACTAACACCTCCCCAGTGGGTGCCAGGTGAAGACCCGGCCTCTCCCAGCTGGCCAGCCTCAGGCCCAGGGGGGGGCTCAGGAGGAGAATTAGGAAGAGGAAGGCGGAGGGCCGAGGGTGCAGAAAGGACAGGAATGTGAGGAATTGCTTGTTGAAGTTGTGTCTGGACATGTGAGAGCTTCTGGAAACCCTGGGAGTGCGGGTCTGGGGGAGGAGGGGGGACAGGGCGGGGTGCTCCAAGCCAGGTGAGGAGAGGGCAGGGGACAAGGCCTAGGGGAGGAAATGGAACTGTCCCAATCCCGCCCGTGTGAACAGCAGCACACTTCAATTAGAAACCTCTGTCAAATCTATACTAAATTCAAGTTCATTTCCCAATGTTTTCTTCCTCTTCCCTCTTTTCTTTCACTCGGCCTCGAAGCGTACTGCGGACGATGCTATGAAGAGGGGATGGTTGGAAGTAACCAATGACCTTAGATCCATCCCTGTGACAGGAAGGGCGATGGGCCACGGCGGCCTCTCTGAGCTGGCCTGGTGACAGCAAAGGGCCAGCACAGGCCCCTGGCATCCCGAGCCCCTGGTGCAGGCGTGGGCACCACCAGGCGGATATGGACTCCCCAGGCTCCTGCCAGCTGACCTCCCTTGGCCAGCTTCACAAGCCTGCTGGTAATCCTGAAACCCACGCCAAGACATCCTCCCCTCCATGCTGACGGAACACAGCTGTGTGCCAGTGACTTCTGGGCCTTGGACTCAGCTGGGAGGGGGTCACCAAAGGTTGCATGGTCACTGGAGGGTCCGAGCCAAGTCACCCACAGGCCCAGATCATCTTCACCGAGGCAGGAGCTGGCCAAGAGCAGAATCTGGGGGGAGCAGAGTGCATTGCCCTCACCTGAGGCCCCTCAAAGCTGGGGACCCCTCAGCCCCCTGTGGTTGGTGAGCTGGCAGGGAGGAGCTGGGTGCCTGCTGAGATGGGCAGAGCAGAGGGCCAAACTCGGTGATGGCAGGGCAGTGTGTCTGCTTCACGGAGCAGGCACATCCTTAGGCCCAGCCTTTGGTTACAGGAGAGGGCTCTTTGCTGTGCAATTTCCAAATCATTCTCTCAAGATCTGCAAAGACTCCGAGCAACTGGCCCTTCATCTGAGAGAAGCAGCGGGCTGACTGTGCTTCATGCAAATCACTGTTACAGGAAGAGAAGTCAGCAGAGTCCCAGAGGGTCCAGGAGGAGGGATGGGTGGCAGTGAGTGGGAGGCTACTCAGGTCACTGCCATGTTGGGGGGACCATCCTCAGAGGTGGGGCACTCCTGCAACACAGCCCTGCCACTCGGACCCCTGAGCACGTCCACACCCCCACATGCCGTCCTTCTGGTCCTTGCACCAGCCTGTGAAATCAGCATGACTGTACCGAGGAGGCCAGGAGTGGAAAGACAGAAAGGGCCTGATCTCTTGAGCATGTCACCGAGGGCCCTCGCCCTCTCCTGTGTGTCCCCCTGCACTTTCCATTCTGCAAGGAGAAATACACCCTGCCCTGTTGAAACCAAGGCCAGGTGGCATCTCTTACGTGCAGTCAAATGCAGCCCCAACACAGACACTTGCATTGCACTCATTCTCAATTCACAACCTAATGGCCCCAAAGTAAAGACTTTTCCTCAAACCCCTTGATTACGGAAAGCTAAGTTATATCTTCTGGGCAAAGGAGGATGAGCTTCAAGGCGTGGGGAGAACTGATGAACCACAACAGCCCACAGTGGGCTCTCTATAACGTTGGACAAGAAAATCCAGCTAGTAATGCCCACAGGAAGAGGGTCTGAGCTGCCCACCGGTTACACAGGAGACTCCGACCCTGGTCCTTAGAGAAAGAAACCCAAAGGGACTGTGCTATATCGCCCCAAATCTGAAACACACCCAGACGCACAAACACACATAGATTCCTACAACTCTCAGACACGCAGGCGCACACAGCACCACAGGGAGCAGCAGGGAGGATGAGGGCAGGCTGAGCTGGGAGGATGTGGACGTGAGCGAGTAGAAGTCTTCTCCTTGGCGGGGGCGTCTGGTGAAAGGGACAAAGTCAGAGCCTCCCAGATTCTTCCGAGAACAGGCTCTGGGTCAGAATGTCTTCTCCTGCAGGAAGCCCGGTTCGGTGACTCCCGTTTCCCTGGATGTCAGCCACTCCGCTCGGAGGAGGTCAGGCCCTTCCCCGGCAAGTCATCATCTGCACGCAGCAGGCAGAACCTGGTCCTGGGAAACAATCCACCAGAGAGTTTCTCCATGAAGAGAAAGGTGAGACCAGGAGGAAGCCCAGGGCCCTGAGAAGGCGGCCGGATCAGGTTTCTCATGAACACATGGGCTGGATGGTAGCCCGATGCAGAGAAGCCAGACTGTCCTTGCTTGGGGTCATCAGCCAGATACGAACACACAGATGGTTTCAGATGGAGTCAAGAGACCCAGGTCTGATCCTGCCCTGCCAGTAATGTGGTGTGACCCTGGGCTAGTGCCTCACTCTGAGTCTCAGGTAGCTCATCTCTAAGGCCAGAGGTTTATACTTGCACTAAAGTTGCTTCCAACTAAACAGGCTAAGATCCAGGGCAGTGTCTTGTCCCCTGGGACCATCACCCCCACTGCTGCAGTCCACTGCAGTGTCCCAGCTCAGGGGACAAGGAACATGCTCCTGCTGCGTGCCAGGCCCTAGCTCCACACCCATGCGGCACCCTGCCCGACACCATAAACTGCTGCACTGGGCTGGACTCTCATCTCTGAGACCCGTGTTGTCAGCTCTGAGAAGTGCACTGGGTTTACTGAGGGCCCTCACAAAGCTGACCCGGAAGGCAGGCAGCCCTAATCCTCCTCTGAGGTGAGGCCCCTGTCCTGACTCCTGGCAACCCCGGATCTGTTCTCAGACCCTAGGGCTTCCCCTTTTCAGAATATCTTATTCTGGGACTTATGGAGGTGCAGGACGTATGGTCAGAGAAGGCGTGGGCACCCCACTCCAGTACTCTTGCCTGGAAAATCCCATGGACAGAGGAGCCTGGTAGGCTGCAGTCCATGGGGTTGCAAAGAGTTGGACACGACTGAGCTACTTCACTTTCATGCATTGGAGAAGGAAATGGCAACCCACTCCAGTGTTCTTGCCTGGAGAATCCCAGGGACGGGGGAGCCTGGTGGGCTGCTGTCTATGGGGTCGCACAGAGGCGGACACGACTGAAGTGACTTAGCAGCAGCAGCAGGATGTACGGTGGATGGAATCATACAGCAGGTAATCTTTTAAAATTGGCCTTATTTATGCCCAGTGCATCTTTCCAGGTGGCGCTAGTGGTAAAGAGCCCACCTGCCAATGCAGGAAATGTAAGGGACATGGGTTTGTTCAGTCCCTGGGTTCAGAAGCTTCCCTGGAGCAGGAAATGGCAATCCATTCCGGTGCTCTTGCCTGGAGAATCCCAGGGACGGAGGAGCCATAAGGTCGCCAAGAGTCAGACACGACGGAAGCAACTCACCACACACACATGCCCAGTGCATTAAAATGCATCCGTGTTGCCAAGTCAGTCAACAGCGTGTCCATGTGCATAACTGAGTTAGACTCCACAGTACAGACGTACCACTGGTTGTTTGACCATTCACCCGCCAGAGCACAGTTGGGCTGCTTCCAGTTTTTGCCAGTTGTGAATAACGCTTCGATCAACATCGATGTGCCATTTTTCGTGTGAACAGAGATTTCATGTCTCTGGGCTTGGTATTATGGCAGCTCCATGCTTCACTTGTCCCTGGTGGCTCAGTGGTGAAAAATCCACCTGCCAATGCAGGAGACTCAGGTTCGATTCCTGGGTTGGGAAAATCCTTTGGAGAAGGAAATGGCAACCCGCTCCAGTATTCTTGCCCGGGAAATCCCAAGGACAGAGAAGCCTGGAGATCCACAGTCCATGGGGTCACAAAGAGTCGGGGCACAGCTTAGTGACTGAACAGCAACAGTGGGTAAGCGGTGGCGTCTCGCCATGGCTCTAGTCTACATTTCCCTAATGCAGAAGAAGGACGGTTGAGACATTTATCCACCATCCCTGTATCTTCACCGAGTAGCTGTTCAAGTATTCTGCCCCTTTCTAGCTGAGTGGTCAGTATGCCTTATTGTGCAGTTTTGAGAGCTCTCCACATAAGCTGTATTCAAGCCCTTGTCCGGATATGCGATGCACAAATCCGTCCCCCTGTCTGCTCCTTCACAGCAGAAGCTTCTTACAAGGCACACCATGAGCATCAATCTGGTCACTGACCCTTAGCCTTGCCGGCCACCTCTATGGCTCTCAGAACTGGCCCTTCCTTTACCTCCCTTCTGATCCAAAGCCCGCCAGCCCTTTCCTGCTCTCAGGCATGGGTACCACTCCTCGGTATCCCCATGGCTGTTTGCCCCTGAACCCCAGGGCTCATCTCACAGTCCATCCCATCCTCAGACAAATCCTCACGGGATGCCCTGCAAAGCAGCCTCCCCTCCTCACTGCCAGTTACACTATTTCCAGCTTATTTATTTCCTCCATGTAACTCACCACAATCGGTAATAATCCTCTGCTTATTGTTTCTTCTTTATCATCAACCTCCCTCCAGAACACAAGTTCCAGAGGAACCTATCTGTGCTCGTCACCACTGGACCCAGTTCCCATGTGGGGCAGGAGATCCATGGACACGGGTTCAATCAGTGCACACGCTCAGGGCCACTGTGTCGCCCTCCCTGTGGAAAGAGGCTGTTTCATGGACCCTGAATCTGGAGGAGAGGAGGAGGGACGCGCAGGAAAGACCCTCCCCTCACACCTGAGATCACTGGCAACCGCAACAACGAACACTCCCCACTTCCAAATTCTCCGTGCTAATGAAGGACGAGGATAATTTAAATCCACAGGTAATCCGCAAACTTCATCTCAGCTCTTTGTCCGCTCCTCCTAGGCTCTGCTTTTCTTTCTCCCAGAAGTTACTGCTGCTGCTGCTGCTAAGTCACTTCAGTCGTGTCCGACTCTGTGCGACCCCACAGATGGCAGCCCACCAGGCTCCCCTGTCCCTGGGATTCTCCAGGTAAGAGTACTGGAGTGGGGTGCCATCACCTTCTCCCCCCAGCAGTTGCTAAGGAGGCACAAAAGAAGACACATTTCAAGTTGCACGACCTCTCTTTCTCCCGCCACTTTCAGATGAAGGTGCAGACAGCAGGAAGTGGAAGGGGGAGCCCCGGCATCCCAAACTGGGTTATTCGACCCTCTGTGATTTATTAATAGTTAACTACAGTCTTCCTGCAGCTGATTTACAGGTGAAAGTTTCAGATGCGTGTGTATATACAGATGGGTATGTGTGTGTGTATACAGATGGGTGTGTGTGTGTGTGTATACAGATGGGTGTGTGTGTGTGTATACAGATGGGGGTGTGTGTGTGTATGTGTACAGATGAGGGGGTGTGTGTGTGTGTTGTCTGCACGCACTGGACGCACAGAGCCCAGCAGGCAAGCAGGGGCTGGATGGTGAGGGAGATGCCAGGGCACCCGGGTGACCGACAGTGGGGACCAGCTCAGCCTTGCATCTGCCTTTCAGCCCGAGGGCCCTCAGATGCTGCGGGTCTTTCTTAGCGGCACCTTCAGAACACAGCCAACCCGTCCCCATCCTCTCCGCTGAGCTCCCACCCCAACCCCTGCCTACAGCTGCCAGGTACCCAGCTCTGCTGATCCAGCCGTTTATCAGTTTTGCTCCCAATATCGAGGGCGTGCAACAGCATTAGGGCAAATTCCTCGGGCCCTGTGCAGTCTGGTGGGAATCAGCTTTCAAGTCCACATGAGGGTCAAGTGAGAGGGGCCAGCTGTGCTAGGCACCACGCTCACGGAAAGAACTAAGGCTGCGGGCAGCCTGAGCGATGGTCTCCACATGGTGTGCACGCTGACAGTAACAGCAGCTCTGGTTACTCACTTTTCCTCTGCTTGTACCAATGATTGTAACAGTTCCTGGTGTGGTGTGCACGCTGTGTGCCAGGCACCTCCTCTACATCATCTCATTTAATCAGCTCTGTAACACTTAGGATGAGGGACTATTATTATTGTTGTTGTTGTTAAGTTGCTCAGTCATGTCCGACTCTTTGCTAACCCATGGACTGTAGCATACCTGGCTTCCCTGTTCTTCACTATCTCCCAGTGTTTGCTCAAACTCATGTCAATTGTGTTGATGATGCCATCCAACTGTCTCATCCTCAGTCATCCCCTTCTTCTCCTGCCCTCAACCTTTCCCAGCATCAAGGTCTTTTCCAATGAGTCAGTTCTTTGCATCAGGTGGCCAAAGTATTGGAGCTTCAGCATCAGTCCTTGCGATGAATATTCAGGGTTGATTTCCTTTAGGATTGATTAGTTTGATCTTCTTGCTCTCCAAGGGACTCAAGAGTCTTCTCCAGCACAATTCAAAACCATCAGTTCTTTGAGGCTCAGCCTTCTTTATGGTCCAACTCTCACATCCGTACATGGCTACTGGAAAAACCATAGCCTTGACTAGATGGACCTTTGTTGGCCAAGTGATGTCTCTCCCCTGATAGCATTTTAATATGTATTTATTTGGCTGTGCTAGGTCTTAGCTGCATCACTCCAGATATTGGATCTTCTCTGGCAGCATGTAGAATCTTTAGTGTCACCTGGGATTTAACCCGGGCCCCCTGCACTGGGAGTAGGGAGTTTTACCCACTGGGCCACCAGGGAAGTCCCAAGAAGGGACTGTTATTATCCCCATTTTCAGATGGGAAAATTCCTAGCCTGGGGCTAGGGACCACCTGCTGCTTTTCTGGTAGCAGAAGTTCCATCCCAAGTAATGTCCCTGTTAAGGGGGGGTGTGGGGGAGAAGCAAACATCAGGAAGCTTTTCTGCTCAGGCTGGGGACCCCTGAGGGGCTACAGGTCCACTGTTGCCCACAGCTTCCGAGGACTCAGGCACGTTCTCAGCGGCTTGCGATGAGCCATGGTGACTGTGAACTTGAAAGGGGCAGGGCAATGACGGCAAGAAACAGGCCGCTCTGAGCCGGGCGGGCGCTGGATGTGGTGGGTAATTTCTCCGTTCTCATCACAATTCAGTTCACGGGAGACTCCCGGAATGTCTTTATCCATCACAGATGCTTTGAGGAGATGATAAATTAATATCGTTTAAAGGGAGGCCTGGCTGAAATGGTTAAATGGTAACGTCTTCTTTGCTGGCTCTAAAGAGAAAGAGCCCCCGAGTCCATAAAGAAGACAAACGGTAAACAAAACCGCCTATCCCTCTTGACAGATTCCAGGACGAGTATCACTCACACACCCTTCTGCAGAGAAAGGGGAGAAACTCATCTCGTCTGACTTTGTATAGGACAACAGCCCAGGCCATAATGAGGCCTTCCCAGGGCTGTGAAATCGCGCTGAATAGCAGAGAGTGCAGCCGCCTGCTCCCTGGGCATGTTGACTACAGCCCTTTGTATGTGCTAGCGCTGCCAGCCCCCCATCTGGTTCCAAACTAGGGGAGGGGGGAAAGAGCCCAACAAATTTGTTGCTATGAAACTTCCCTTGGGGGGATGGCATAATGATGCTTGGGACGGAATGCCCTTGCTCCAAGCTGTTCTTGTCTGGGTCCACCCCTGCTCTCAGCTGAACAAGGTCAGATGTCAGCCCATCACCAGCAGTGTATGGGTGGCCTCAGGCCCATGCTTGGAGCTCCTCCCAGGCCCTGGGAAGTCAGGGGCTCAAGGGGCCCCCATGACTTTTTCCAGGCACCATTAGGTCAATGGCAGCGTTGAATCCAGAGGCACTGCTGGCTGTCCCATTTCCCCCATGAAATGCATTTGAGACTGAGCAAAGAAGGACAGCT
The DNA here is from genome assembly GCA_006410675.1 of Oreotragus oreotragus. NCBI lineage: Eukaryota > Metazoa > Chordata > Mammalia > Artiodactyla > Bovidae > Oreotragus > Oreotragus oreotragus. Next base: position 657,955 of record SJYX01000281.1, on the reverse strand, counting down.
TTCACCCCAGGGCTACAATCTACATGATTCTGCAAGCCTCTGACAGTGAACCATCAGGGATCAAAATACTGAGATCAAATGCTGCCACCAAGGGAACCATTTCCTTAAACCATCCAGCCCTGGGAAGACAAGACAGTGGAATTCTCCGAAGGTGATGAGAGAGAACTCTGTCTGAAGATCTCGAGGGTACACATTCCCCTGCCATCATCTGAACTACAGCTGGTTCCCCACAAATCTCAGGGTCTTTCTGAGTGGGGGAACTGTGGACTCCAAGTTCCCAAATCTCTAAGGGGGTAACATCAGGGAAAAAAGAGCTAAGGGGAAACATGGGGAACTTTCAAGAGATGCCATTCCTCAGAGTGAAATGGCAGGAGCTTTCAGGTCACATTCTTCTCACCAATCAGAGAACATATTTCCATGTGTTGTCTCTTCTCACCAATCATGAAGCAGAGCCCTTCAGGCAATGCTCTTCCTCACCAATCAGGAGGCAGGATCCTTGAAACCTTGTCCTCCCCTGCCGATCAGGAGGCACTGACAATCTCACTTCTCCTAACACATTTCCCCAGAAGGATAAGCAAGTATTCTTTTGAGCAGATTCCATCCTTAGATTTTTTTCCTCTTCCATGGGTCCTTCTCTCAGAGTTAACATCAAAGCGGTTGCTGTCCAGGGCTGGGAGGAAAGACAAAGCCACCCAGGCTGGCCAGAGCATTTGAAAGAAGTCAGGACCCCACCCTCACCTGTCTGTATCTGTTCCTCCTGGAAACCAGCACAGGAAGCCTGCAGTTCCACACCACTGAAGCAGAGAGGCAGAGCCCCAGAGGATGGTCTGCAGGTTCCCAGGATCCTGTGGCCTTCTGAGATCTCACTCTGAGCACTGTCAGGCCACACACGGCCCTCGGCCCTCCCCACGGCAACAGAGGAAAGGGAGGGGATGCAGATGACAAGATGACCAGGGCCTTGCTCCTTCCCGACTCTCCAGGGGACATGCCTTTCCTTCTCTGGCAGCTGAAACTGGCACTACAGGAAGTGATCACTGCCCTTCCAAAGAGCCCAGATCTTCTCATTCACGGGCACAGGGCTGCCCACCTGACTGGCCCAAGAAATCTATGTGCAGCCAGTTGTTTACAAGACCTCAACTCCAATTTCTTCTGTAGAAAAGAGACAACAAAACACGTGGGCACGAGGCACTGGCTACCTCCCAACTACTTTCTCTGAAAACCCAAAGCCCCCCTTCCCTGGTGCCCCTGCCTTCCTGCTACTGTGGATATTTCTTGGGTCCCTTTTCCCAGGCCACCTTTCTCAATTTCTGGTCAAACTCTCCTGGGGCTTTCCTACCTGGATCAGTTGTTTTTAACATGGAAAACAGCCCAGCTACCTTAATGCTTAAATTTCTCTCGGTAACCACCAGAGGCAGCCTTAGGTCCACAGAACTGGAAAGAGACCTTGTGTGAGGGGAGCTACCCTGTTCATCTCTGCTCATTTGGAATCTCAGGGACTTCTCTGGGAGAAGACAGACTGGGAATCTGTTTTTTAGAGAAAGGCTTTCTGCAACAGTAGGGCAGGCTGCATGGGCCCCACACTCAGAAGGGCACAAACTAGGCTGAAACGCTGCTTGCCATTGTGAAAGTCTTAGCAATTCCTGAACAAGAAGAAGTCCCATATTCTCATTTTGCATCGGGGCCCACAAATTATGTAATGAGTACTGCACACAAGTGCCCAACATCTGGCGGATTTCCTGTTAAGAAGATGATACTCTGGCTTCATCCAGAGCTAAGCAGTAGCCATAGAAGGACTTCTCTGCTGCAGCTTCTCATCCAGGCCTAGGCTGGCTTGGGTCTCTCCCGCCTCAGGGTCTTTACAGGCCCATGTGAGGACCCCAGCCACACTGGCTTGTGGCCCAAGAGCCCTCAGAGATGAGTATCCTCCCAGGAAGTCAGGCTCTCAGCAAGCAGTGTCCCTAGGCCCCAAGTTTTGGACCCAGAGAGCCTTGGTTCTGGAATTCCCAAAAACAAATGCATGTGGCAGGGTGGGGAGGAGGAGGGGAGCACTTCTCCCTCCCCCATTGTCACTAAATTCCCTGGCATTTCATCAACTCCTTGGAGTCATCTGATCATGGCTTCATTTTTGTTAGTGGGAGAAAACAAAACAGAAAGTTAAAACATTACAGCTTGTTTCAATGAACGAAAATAGAGACACCCCCCCCCC